>VZSV01000042.1:4195645-4209895 GCA_013398735.1 Nothocercus julius
ATCCCTGCCCAGGACTTGGGTGTTTTCCCAAACTGTCTCTTTCTGCTCTTTGGCCTTTTTAATCCATGTGTACCTGATTATTTTTGTTTACTGTTGCCACTTCTCTGCAAATAATCTCTTCCTGGAAAAGTGGAAGCACCAGTAAGCACCTTGGGTCTCTGGCCAAGTTTCCATTCCTGTGGCTCCATTTGCTCCATTCTGTCAAGTAATTTACATGTAGTGTAATTTAGGGGAGTGCTGGTGAGAAGCTAACCTTTACATCCTGGCTTTGCTCCACATAGGTCAGGCTTATGTAAGCCTCTCATGACGGTTTCAGTGCCTGCTCTTAAAAGTCTCTGGTTTCCTATTGCACTCACCTATGGCGAAGACAGTGCACTCCTGCACTGCGGCACACGGCTATCCCTGTCTTAATCGGGAGTTACCCCACCTTGCCCCGTTTTCTTTACTTGGGGTGGAAGCAGGGCAGGTCTGTGTTTGTGTGAGTGTTTGGGTCAGATGTGGAGCACTGAAGACAGCAGTCAGAACAAGTGGCCAGTGTGCAGTGTAGCTGGGCTTTGTTGCAGCCTCTCTCCTTAAATTGCAGCTAAAGATGCTGAGGAGGAGGAGCAGCAGCAGCATGTCCTTGTGCCCATGCATGTTAAGTAGGTGTTTTGGGGGGTTTGTTGCTGCTTTGTTGGTCTCTGACCCAGCCAAGTGTTTCACCGCGCGTGGCTTTCTGACTGTGCAATCCCAGCATTAGAAAACCCAGTCTGTTAGCATTGGTGATTGCTAGAGGTAGTTCAGACAAATTGCAACAGGAGAAGAGAGCTAGAGTAAGATATGGAGAAGTATTTTTTACCAAGTTTCTGAGTTTTTGATTAAATATAAAGGTACATTTGGCCTGGTGTGTAGGGGCAACATACAATTCCTTAACTATAACAATTTGGAACTTTCTTTAGCAGTCCTAAAATATGGAGTAGATCTGCAAAAAAAGAATCAGATGCAGAGATATATTAGAAATGATGAATGAAAGCTATAACATGAGCTTTCCATGTCAACATTTCTTGACTCCTGATACAGCTGGTTCACTACTATGAACTTTCTCACAACTCAAATTGGATGTAGTGCCTGTGTTCTCATAGCACTGCATGTTTTTCCTGCTGTTCCAGGGTGAATGTGCAGTGATTTCACTGTAATTGTTCTGCTTTAGCAAATGTCAGGGAAAATAATAATTATGTCCCCTAAGAATTTGATTATAGTTGTTGTTAACCTTTCAAGAAAACAAGGGAGCAGAGGCAGATGCAATCCTCAGGTGAACTGGAGGGAGGATGTGCAGCCAGCCAAGTGGGTGCATCTTGCATGGGATGAAGGACAGCACATGTTTTACTAGTACACAGTAATGAGCTGTGACCCTTCTATACATTCCTGCCTAGGAGAGCTCCTTTCATCACCAGGGAAAGTTGTGAATGGAGCAGCGACTGTCCCAAAGCTTCCTGCTGGAAACAAGTGGATTGTCTTCAGCATTTGGTACAAGAGGGACGTGGAACTTCTAGAGAGTGTCCAGCGTAGAGTGACAAAGATGACTAAGGGACTGGAGCATCTATTGTATGAGGAAAGACTAAGCGAGCTGGGCCTGTTTAGCCTGGAGAAGAGAAGACTGAGAGGAGAGCTGATCAAGATGTGCAAGTACCTGAGGGGAGAATGACCTGTGGGGAGAATGTAGGGAGGATGGGGTCAAACTCTTCTCCGTGGTGGCCAGTGACAGGACAAGGGCTAATGGGTACAAGCTGAAACACAGGCAGTTCCGTCTCCATGTGCAGAAGAACTTATTTGCTGTGAGGGTGCCAGAGCCCTGGAAGAGGCTGCCCAGAGAGGCTGTGGAGTCTCCTTGTCTGGAGATCTTCCAAAGGCGCCTGGCTGCCACCCTGTGCCCCATGCTCTGGGTGTCCCTCTGGGTCCCCCCTGAACAGGGGGGTTGGGCTAGATAGTCTCTAGAGGTCCCTTCCAACCTCAACCATTCTGTGATTCCTGCTCTCCAGAATGGATAGTGTTGCTGCCCATCATTCTGAGTGAAGTTACAGCCTCCTTTACACAGGTGTTATGCTATCTGGACTCTCCCAGTCTTTTATTTAACTCAGTGCTTCATTATCTGCAAGTAAATTTAGGCAAAAATCATGACATGGGAGCATTGGTTTACAATATGCTTAAGACAGTGAGTTTCACTTTCTGGTATGGGTAGATCTGCCTGTTATGGTGCAATCCAGTGGATTTTCATTTCTTTCCAAGCAATACGCAGCTGAACTTTCCGCATGCTGTGCGTACAGTGTATGTGCATGACCTGTAGGTATTGTGCACCTTCCTGAGGTGCAATGGAAGAGCTTACCCCCGTCTTCCCTGGATTCACTGCTCAGCAGTTGGGCACTGACACACCACAAATGCACAGCTCTGTTTTGCCCACGTTCAGCAGCCACGAATGAAATTTGATTTTGGCACCGTTTTCCTTCTCAATAACGTGTAAGTGTCAGGGTACACTTTGTGCCAGCACACTGGTGTTGCAAACTTCTCTGTGTGAGAGAAGCCCTTGGATAACATTGTGCTTGTTTGACTGTGCGGAGCCAGTGGTCCTGGTAGCTGCAGGGTTCCACCTACTGTATGATAGGGAATTTAAAAATTCCCTGTGAGGAGTCCTTGCCCTCTGGTCTCTTGGGATGTTCTGGCCAGCTTCAGAGCTGCAACAGGTTCCATAGCAGAGAAGACATGTCCAGTCCTTGTGTGTGACCTCTGTTAAATTTGACCAATTTTGTCTTCATCTTTAGAGGCAGTGTGATGGAATATTCTTCCTTAGTCCTACAGGAGTAATCATGCAAGTATTAGGGGTTTGGAAATCCTTCATTAAATAAGGAGACTGTAATGAGCTTGTGACATAAAATGGGCTCTGCACTTTTTTTTAGAGTCCTATAGGTCAGGTGTTGAAGGAAGAAACATGTTTGACCATTTTTAATAGATGTTTTAGCCTTTGACCATTTTTAGTAGACATGTCAGCTAAATAACCCTTAGAGAAGCCCTATATGTCCTGTGCTAGTTATAACCAATTTCATTTCTACATTTTCTACATACATGCTATGTTCATTTTTATGCAAAGGCATGTAAATGATCTTTCTTGGTAGGCATTTCTCTTTCATGTTTTATATTACAGCTGCATGTATCCACATGAGTGAGGAATATCTGAATAACAAATGCTGAAATTAGGTCACAAATCGCTAGAGCTCAGACTGAGCTCACTAGTAGCACTGTTGAGCTCAGACTTCGCAGGGTCTGGTTCCCATTCTGTCATATTCAGTGGGCAACTTGTTTACACCTCTCAGGACTGTGTTTTGCTCTGGGTGACATCTGTGCCTCTCTAGCTGTTGTGCTGTTGACATCAACAGTTTTCTTCTGCTTTGGCATCTTCTGTCTCTGGGGACAAAAATCTTTCTTCTGGTTCTCATTAAATCTCTGGGGGAAAAAAGTAAAAAAGTGGATCTAATAGCACTTAAGAGGTAGGCAAAAAGTGCTTTCCATGTGCTGAGTTTTGTATTTTCAGTCTTTTAATTGAAAAGAATGTAAAGTAGCACATCCCACTCCTTAAACAGATGATACCTGGGATGAGGACAGGAGCTTATTTCCCTGAGGCTAAGTAGACCTCTTCGGCCATTTGTTTTAAATATGTTAAATACATTTAAAGGAAGACAAATACAAAGCAGAGCAATTGCTCTAGTGTGCAGGGGCAAAACCCATCCACTCCAAGTCCTTGGCCTCTTCTGTAGTGACCCCTCACATTGAATCATTCCCCTCCTGTTTTCCTGCATAGACTATTGGAGTTATAATTGGCTATATGTTTTACAGCTACTTTCACACTCAGCCATCAGCGGCAGATTATTGAGATTTAGATTTTTTTTTTTTTCTTTCAAGCTTGATGTGGGCTGCCTTTGAAGAATGGGCTCTAGGGGGGTGGTGCCTTTGATTCATAATGTGTGTAACTATTTCAGCATTAGCTTTTGGATGGGTGATTTTATTCTATCATCTTGGAGTGTGACACCAAAATGCTTGGTATGATCAAAATTCCAGCTCAGCTATTCTTACCTTGTAGCCCTAAAGTGGCAGAAACTTAACATTTCAACCAGCTGATGAGACAAACCCACTGTTTTGCCAACGTCCCGTGAAGCTGCAAGGCCCCAGCAGGATTTGCTCCTGGGAACAGAGCAGCCACCAGGGCTGGCCCCTTTGTCTCGGGCTTGGCGCCGCTCCGGCATCACCGCGATGCTCTGCGCTGCGCGCAGCCCTGGTGCCCCTGTTCTTCTCTTGATCCCCCCACCTCCTTTATTTAGGAATTACAAATATATGGCAACGTTTTTTACCTGATTTTTTTTTTCCATTTTGTTTTGCAGATCTTCCAGCTGAGAAGAGGCAAAGGTTACCTGCATACAGGAGTGTCCTCCTAAACATTATTTGTGCTTGTACAATTATTCTCATGTGGAGTCCCACTATTTTTGGCAGTTAATGACTCGACAGTTAATTATGCGAGTAGCTGTTATGCAGGAATGGTCTCAATCCTTGTGCTTGTGTTACAGCAACACTAATTTGTCTCCTGAGATGTCCGTTCCTTCCTATTGACTGCAGAAGGAGCAGAGCTCAAAGTTACACTCCGAACCTGCACCCCTCCCTCACATAAACTTTCCTCGTTGTGTCTACAGGTTAATGTTACTAATATTGCCTAATACCCTGCCTAATATTTAAAGGTCCAGAGTACTGGACCTTTAATTTATCAGTACTGCAATCTGATTTCATATGCAGTGGCATAAAGCCTGATAGTTACTGATGTAATTACTAGGGAGTCGTTAACTTTTCTGGAATCAGTGCAACTCCGTATGGGAATAACTGCATGTGTGTAAGCAGTTCAGGCTGTTGCTGCCTCAAGATCTGTTAGGAGGCAATATGTAGTAAAAGGCATTAGTGAGTGATGACGGAAAATTTGCCATGTTCTAATATCTAATAATACATATTCTGTGTTAGTGCTCTGCTGGGGACCTCCCTGCACAATATTTAGGGCTTTAAAGGGCTTGAATTCAAAAATACCTATCCTTGATCTTAGTTGACTTATCAGTCCCTCGGAGTGGAGGGGCTCAAAGTTCGAGCCAGGTTGCAGTCAGCTGTGGAGAGCTGGAATTCGCTAAAGTTGTTTCACATACTTAAAAGGCAAAGCCTGTATTTTCAAAACTGAATCCAAAATGCTTTGAATTTCAAAAGCCGGATGCCAGCGGTTCTCACTTTGGAGCCATCTCACAGGTGAGGCCTCAGCATCTCCTGGGGTCGATGACGACCCTGTCAGTCTGCAGCAAAAGAGCAAAGTAGCGACCAGCTCACGCAGAAGGGGGAAGATTTACACGCAGAGGCTACACGGAGCACAGGGAGGACGAGGCACACGGCAGCAGCGGTGGCACCCACCTCTCATGCAGGCATCAGGCCTTCGAACGCGCTTCCCCAGCCGCATCCGCAGCGCAAGAAGGTGCCTGCTGCATTAGAACACAAAGCGAGGCCACAGGGGTGATGAAGGGATAGAGAAACGGGGTCAGGAGGATAAGAGGAGGTTATGCAGCCGCAGGGGTGTGTTGGTGACACCAGCACCTGCCACGGCTCCTCCGCAAGTTTTCTAATCCATGCAATGGTACGGAAGGATCCGTGGGAGTTGAAGTGTGCTCAGCACTTGAGCTCCCTTCAGGTTAATCATACACCAAGTCCTGGGTGCAATTCCTGCCTATAATGACTTGTTAATAGACCTGTCGGCTTTCAGGTTATGGAAATAACCCATGATTTATAAAATCGCCTCTTCCTGTTTGCAGCGCTCCAGTGGGATCTTGAGTCATCTTGAACCCTTCAGCCTTCCCTCTACAGATTCTTTCTCGTTTGTTGTCTATCCCTCAAAATTTGAATTGGTCAAGTGGACAACATTTTTTTTCCCTGGATTTTATCACTTTTGGATGAACTGCTGCCTATTCCCAGTGAAAAAGTTTTATGAGTTACACCAGTGATTATTTAAATAGGGATGAAAATGAGCTGTGCGCAGCTTGAGCTAAATTAATGATTTTTTTGATTACTTGATTTTTTTTTTCTTGATTAGAGTTTGCAGTGAATTCAAGTAGTTAATCTGTGATTTCTTAAAGTTGAATCAGGCCAATGTTTTAGCCTTTACCCCTTTCATGACAGAGACAAATTCTGTTTTGCTTTTGCTTTGCTTTGTTTCCATATGACAGCAGCCCAGCCTGTACAGCTGGATTAGCTGCGAGAAGTTTCTGCTCCAGCCTCAGCTTGACCACAGTGTTCTTTGCTTCATGTCCTAAGCCTCTATTGCAGATCTGGAAGTACTATGACCAAATCCATTCAAATCTATGAAATTACATCCATTGACAACCTTCTCTTAGGATCTAGTTCGATTCCTGACAAGGTTTTGGATCTACCTGTTGCTTGTGTTGTGTGAGGGGGCACCCAGCTGTCCTCCTGCAGTGTCCCAAGCCCCTGTGCCCAGGAGGAAGCTCCGGATGCAGCTGGAGGAGACGCTCCAGGTCTTATTCTGCTGCCGCCTGGACTGGGCTCCCGATGCTCCTGCAATCTCAGCAGGGAGGTGTGTCGTATTTGTCATTTCTTATTCACCTCTTATTCTGGCTCCATTTATTTTAATTTCAGCTCTGAAAATACAGTGTCTGGCTATGAACTGCATTTACAGAGGAAAACAGGACAAAAAAAAAAGCAGCATTGGTGGGGGAAAAAAAGAGCCAACAATTTTCCAGATGTGAACTCTGCACACTGACAATTCAGAATTACTTCTGTCAAATTGCTGAAGTTTTCAAAATCTTTGACAGGGATAAGATGGTTGTGATGTGCTCTTTTCTTCTTATGGGACATATTCGTGGCTATACCCAACTTTCCCCATGGGCTCTGACTTTCTTAGAGCGGGAATTTGTCACTGCTTACTTGATGAGGGGAACTTGCTGCCAAAGTCAACACAGAAGGAATTGACAGGATGGACTTTAGCAAGGGGGAAATTGTGACATGACTGCAGAGAACGCGTGTGGCAAGGAGGGGCCGCTTCTTCAAAAAGCGATTTCTCACTGGCAAAACAAGGTCCCCTCTTCCCTGCAGGTGTCTCGTCCGGTCTTGCAGCAGCACTTAGACTTTCCTTCTTGTCAGGAGCCAAAGAAAGGCAATTTACTGTAGCAATAATATCAGTACACGTGCTGTTTTAACTCCAGTCGTTCTGTTTAGCTGAACTGCGGCCTCGTTTTGAAACCAGCTGGGACTGCAGCAATTAGAAGCCTTTGCAGTTCTCACAGGGGTTGTTTTTCTGCTGAGCTCATGCGCACGCTGCACATAAGACGAAGGAAGGAAGTGCCTGCTGGGACAACGGCACATGAAGTGTCACCCGTTACCCTTCCGCTCGCTGCCCGTGGGCCACTGGGGCCAGGCATGTCGGTTTTCCCAGAGAAGTCACGTCATGGGTGAAAAACGTTGGAAAATAACATTTTTTTTTAGTACTTAGAAATCCATTAAAATGCCTTCCTAAAGCAACAGAGTGCTGAGCAGCACACAGGGTTGTCATATGGGTTGGAAATGTAGCTAAACACAAGTGTCTGGGAGTCCTAGATGTGACTTAAAGCAGTGGTGAAGCTGGTGGACAAGATTTCACCTTGCTCTTCCCTGGATCGCTGTGACCAAAGTTAATAATTCACCACATCTTTCCAGCCTCAATATTAACTCATGCACAAAGAGAAAAACTTAGAAGACTTTTGAAAGCACCCTGGTGACTGGGACAAAAAACAAAAACCCTTGTTTAGCTACGTGGGGAGCGTGCTCTTAGAAAATGCAAAACAGCCTTAAAAAAGAGCAGTTATTTTGGGTCCAAAGCTAACAAGTGAGCTACAAGCTCTTATTACTTGCTATGCTTGCTTCTTCATGCTAAAGATCTGGCATGGTTTAAAAATGCTGAGAACACAACAGCGATTGACAGATAGAGATGGGATGCTAAGGAGATACTGTGCTGAAGAAATTGTACTTGTTTTTATAGAACACTGATGTGGGTCTTGCATTTGCAATCTGAACCAGAAAAACAAGGTAGGTTTTCTCCACCGAGCCCCTTGCACACTCACTTCTCACACTTGTGCAAGCACAACTAGAAGGGCCAGGGCCAGAATGGAGAGGGAGAGCACGAGGATTCAGCAGCTCTTGTTTTCAGCTTTGTTTCACTGAGAGTTTCTCTCTCATTTTTAGGGTGTCACCACTGGATTTGTGCATTACCAGGTGACCAAGCACGCAGGTTGGTTCCCGTCAGGTGGGGGCACTGGCTGCGTTTCTGCCAAGTCACTCGGATCTGTGCTAGGGACTTTATAGCTGGCAGGGGGGGACGGGCGATACCTGCTGTGACATCAAGTGACAGTGGCACAGAGAGACAGTGGCAGTAATCGCATTAAGCACGCCAGCACAAAACTGAACCAGAAAAACTTTGGAAGCAATTCTAACTGGCAGCACGAGTTAAAGCTGGCCGTGTGTAGTGGGTTGTGGCACAGCTAGTGTGATACGGAGGACTCCAGTGGGGGATCTTTGTGTCCTGCAGACACAGCCAGAGAGCACGGGGGTGAACCGTATGTATTATAGCTGCCAGAAATGGAAAGTGCTCTGGTGCTGTTATGCTCTGCTCAGAGAAAAAGCCAGGGCTGTTTGAAAACTGCTCTTGGGGATGATTCAGGCACCATTTACATGTTAAATCTCTGAGAAGATTCTGTGATACTGCATAAAATAAGGGAAAAAAAGAACAAGAGCAAACGGACAATGTGCATTAGCAGGGAGATTTAAGGGAGATGCTCAAGCATTTTTATAACTGTTTTTCTTTCAGCTAAGCCAGGGTAAATTGTTTGCTCACTTAAATGGCATAAGACCCAAATATACATTTAATGCCATACAGCCGCTTCTGCTGGTCCCCCAGCGACATGTTAACTATGTCAGTAAACTGCTAGCTAAATACTAGCGGGATTTTTCTGGTTAAAATAAAACTAGGTCTTAATTAATTTTTAAGATAAACTAATGAAAGGCAAATCTTTTTTTCTTTTATCTGATTGTCTGCCGTATTAATTTGATGACTAGATAATGTGAGTGACTAATTTATTGACTACCAGAAGGGGCAAGAGGGAGGGAAGAGTCACCTGCAAACTGCCAATTTCGCTTCCCTTCAGATGTTTCTATTAAAAAAAGAAGTGCTCATTTATGTTCTAATAAAACCTACACTCCCAAGGTAAATGCTTTGTACTTGGGGGCATTGGCTGTAAAGAAAAACTGGAGGTACCTGAAAGCTCTGCTGACTTCTACTACAGCGCTGATACCGTAGTGTTAATGCCATTACATGTACCAGTACAGGTACCACTACACGTACCACTACATATGCCATTACCTCCCAAATGACCCTGCCTGCCCTTAGCTGTTTTACAGGGATTATAGCGCGACTCCCTTATTTAATTTCTGAGAGTGCCGCTCCTCTCCTTGCGCTTTGGGCATCGATTTGCACATCTGCAAAGCGGGAGCACATTGCACAACACGGGGATTTGAATTTAAACGCGTTGCTGAACTTTGGCCCGCGAGGTTGCGGGCATGAGCGCTCCCATTTCCATGCACTGGGTACAGAGCTAAAGAGCAGCATAAGGGCAGGCAGCAGAGAAACACACTCATAGAGCACTTCAGCAGAGCTAAGTAGAATTAGCAGGACATATTTTTCAAATATATATATTTTTTTCAAAGGTTTTTGTCTTTGCAAAGTGCGTAGCATGGGACCCTTTATCACCGATGCAGAGCTTGAACAACACGTTTATTTGTTCCCATATATTTATTAATGCACTAGTGGGTAATTTCTGTGGTGTCCCAAATAGCATGACTTGAGACCAGTAGCTACATGGCAACTTCCTTATTCTCGTGACAGAAGCAATTAGGGGAAAAAAGAGGTGAAAGGAGAAACAAGAATTTCTGCTGCTAAAAAGAAGAAAGTCACAAATAATCTCAAAATTATTTTATGTGAGCAAGAAATAATGTCCTTCTTTACTGTTAAATTCCACTGCAGTCCACCAACACAGCAGCAGCTTTTAAAATTTTAAAATACTGGCTTTCTAGAGGTGTTTTCAGTAGCAATGTGTAAAAACACATACACACACATACATATATATAATTGGTATATACATATATAAAATAGATATATTTTATATTTATATGGAGTTTGTGGGTGGGGTATATTTGATGTTGGGATGGAAGCTGCCACCTTTGACAGCTCTGAAGTTGTTAATTTGACACAGAAATACGTTCCGTTCACCATTTGTCTAAATAAATTGAAAGTAATTCCGAAGTACCCAAGCACGGTTCTGTCTCATATAAATCATACTCTAAGCAAGAACTGATCGTGGCCAGGCTTGTAACCTAGCCAGACTCCTATCTCACTTGGAATATATCCAAATTACGGTTCTCACAGTATATCCAAAGTGGCCAGATGCTCCTGATGTGAAGAGAACAGCTTGTGTGCTCATTACGGATTGTCTGCCCGTGATAGTTATTTTACAAGTTGAGTAACATTTACTGGAAGTACTTTTCGGACCAACGCTGTGCGTTGTTACAAACACGCAGGGTTAGTCGGCAGCTCTGTGTTCCTTCCCTTCTTTGGCTTGCACATAAACTGCAGCTGGAGTTTTTCTCCCTCCTAGCACTAGCGGAGCATACGAACACTTGGGAATGAGCCTGGGAGCCTGAGGACAGGCCTGCAGGAGAACCCTGGGAGTGCTGCTCTACCCACCCCTGCTGAGGTCAGCGCGTAAATCATTTTGTTCTCATTTGGTGTCTGTGGAATCCTGGAAAAAGTTACACTTCCATTCGGCTTTACTGGCACAGCCAGAGCTTTGGGCACCACCTAAACCAGGAGAAATCCCAAGTCCCTGGGGTTTTATCACTCACCCTTGCAGCCCCTGGGATCCCCCCAACCAATGAATACATAAATAAATAAATCTTTGCAGGACTGGCAGGGCGGCTCTGCTCCTCGCATACTGACAACCGCTCTGTTATAACCAAAATAGGAAAGTTTTTTTTTTTTCCCAAGAATCCCTTGGCACACAAATGCAGCTGTGATGCCTTGGAGCTTCTCTCTGGCTGGATGTGGATGGGACCCTCCAGCTTGGAAGTCACAGAATCCCAGAATGGCTAAGGCTGGAAGGGACCTCTAGAGACCATCTAGTCCAACCCCCCTGCTCCAGCAGGGACACCCAGAGCACGGGGCACAGGGTGGCAGCCGGGCGGCTTTGGAAGATCTCCAGACAAGGAGACTCCACAGCCTCTCTGGGCAGCCTCTTCCAGGGCTCTGGCACCCTCACTGCAAAGAAGTTCTTCCTCACATGGGGATGGAACTTCCCGTGTTTTAAGTCCTCAGGAGCAGTGACAAAGGTGCACGATCGTGTCCTTGTGCTCACCCGGGCCCTGTGTCACCTGGAGCGATGTGTCATAAGCTTAACATTGTAAGGACTACACTGGCCACTTGGTTCCTCCTTAATTCTTCTAATCCTCTTACAAGACACAAAATAGGCTTAAGTCAAGAACTGTTGCTTGTTTATCAGTTTCCTGGTGACGAACGTCCTCCCCAGCGAGTGCTGGTTTCGCAGAGCACTGGTGCTATCCCACCTGGCAGGTTCAGGCCTCCCTAATATTGGCCAAGATTCCTGGGAATCAATTACCACCATAGCAGCAGGAATAGTCAGGCAGCAGTTAAACCTCCCAGCCCACACAGGGCAACAGGAAAATCCTGTTTAAAGAACAGGACAAGGGCCTATCCTGGAGAACGGGAGATAAGGCGCTGATAACGTGGTAAGGCCGCAGTCCCTCCACCCTCTGTGTGGTCGCTGGGGTTAGAGGAGTGATTACGGCATCTGGCCCGCTCTGATCTTCACATCCCTTCATATCCTTTCACATAGCAACACTGTCCAGAGAGGGATAAGGAGAAACAGCTTTCTTGGAAGCTCTTAAGCCACCGTGCGAGCAAGACTTATTTAATGATCAAATATAGGTCTTTGCAAATTGCGTCGTATGGCCCAAGAGTGAGTTTTCCCAAGTGCACTGAAAAGCAGGGAGGGAATCGCTCCCGGCCCGGTGGACAGTGGCCCAGCCGCGGGAGCGGGAGGATGGGGAATGCTCTGGCTCCAGCTCGAGGCCCCCTGAGTGCGGTGCTGGCACACGGCTGCATTAAGCAAGGGTTAAAATGCCGTCCTTGGAACAGATTTTCTCTTCTCCAGAGAGATGCTGGAAACATTTTTTTTTTGCAAAACATGACACTCACAAAGCTGCTTCACATCACTGCGGAGCCATGGTTGTTCTCGCAGCATAAACAGGACCCCCAAACTGACGCTTCCAGGCATACGGGAAAGCGAGAAGGGATTTCTAGCCAAGAATCACAAGGTTTCTTCCCAGAAAAATACTCCGAGAAGCAATATCAAATTTGCTGTATGGATCTTCCTTCTAATATAACCAGAGAAATGAAAGAAGAATATCCATCTTATCTACAGATTTCAGGAGAAAGTATTTTGCTTCTTGTTGGCAAATCATAAATTTTCTAGTGGCCAGTGTTCCTTTATTTCATTAAAAAATAATATTAGCTTTCAATTAACATCCTACTCCCCCAAACACGTAGTCTCAAACAGAAACAAAACAAAACAAGAAAACCTTGGAAATCTTTGTAGATATTTCAAATTCTTTAACTTTTTTCCTTCCTTTTTTTCTGCCGCGAGTAATAAAGATATTAGTAATGGACAGGAATTTATCTGAAAGAAATTTTATCAAACCAAAAAGAACCATTTTACGAATGGGTAGGAAGATACGCGGAGGGGGGAAAAGCAGTGGAGTTGTCCACTTCAGCAGGGCTTTTCTCTCACACGATGTTCTCACAAGCAAAACGCCTGAAATTTCTGTTGTGACATCAACAACCAAACTGTTGTATAACTGTACTCGGGCCGTATTTATCGATGGTTCGCTGGCAGAAGAGAATGCTGCACCTGCAGGGGCCCGGCTTGGATCCACTTCCAAAAACAAGTAAGGGAGCAGCTTTTCCTGTCTGGAGCTTTGTGTTCACACAAATTTTGTTCTCTTTTGTTTTATCCAATGGACTTCAAAGTGCTAGAGCAAAGACTGGGAGTTTCCTTTCTACGGCGTCGTGCCGGCCGTAGCCTCGTTACGGGAAGCTCTCGCGGCACGGCTAGGGGGTTACCATAAGGAGACACGCAGCTCCGGCGCCCCCGGTGCGGCGCGGGCCGGCTGGGCTTGCTCTTCGGAACGCCGGAGTCAATCGCCAGCCTTCTTCACCTCCTTCACAACAGGCAACAGGAACTCATTTGCAAGCGTTTGGAAAATACGAAGGGAGCTAGCAGCTAACAAGGATTAACTGGTAGAAATTGCCATCACATTTCCCTCGGTAGTAGGTTCACAACACCGCAAGTTTGTCATGCAGCTCTCCGGGACACAGAGATGGGATTGATGACGACAGCTGGTTCCTTCCAGCCCTGTTTTTCTCCCATGCTATGGCTTTACTTTCGACTCTAGATATTTGCAGTTCCACCTGTGAGCACAGAGCCTGAGACATCCTTGTTGGTGTAATTTAATTCGACATCCTCGTTGGTGTAATTTAATTCGACATCCTCATTCTCACCCCCCGCTCTGACTTCCGTGGCAGCGGGGGCAGCTGCCCGGCCAGCAGGAGCTGCAGGGGTCGGCCCTCGTCCCGCGGGGACCCGCAGGCCGCCCTGTCCGCGGGGAGAGCGCGAGCGGAGGCCTGGAGCGCCGCAGGCCGCGTGTGGTTTGCTTCACGGCGCTGGCGAGCTAGCGGCTCCTCCACGAGGAGCCCGGGAGGTCACACAGGCTCTCGCAGGTGAGCCGTGCGCGCTCAGCAAGCCGGGCACAGCACAAAACGGCCGCCCGCCCGCAACGCCCCACAGGCCGCCCCGGGGACGGAAGAAGCCCCGACTAGTCGTGTGGCAGCAAACCGACCCGGTGCCACCACCTCTCACACGCAACTGGGCACTGAAGGGGACAAAAGACTGTAAAGAGCGGAATGATTTTGTTTTGATAAACGTAAGACCCAGCCTGCCCCTCGCCACGTGGAACTGAGATGTGACGGGAAGGCCGGTCCGTGCGGTTCGCACGAGCTGGGCCCGCTACGCTCAGCACCGACAGAGG
>VZSV01000042.1:4216429-4237583 GCA_013398735.1 Nothocercus julius
TCTCGGTCGGGGGTCGGGTCCTGGTGCGGGCCCCGGTCGGAGGAGCATGTCGGCCCCGGAGAGCAGCGCTGGTAGCAGCGAGGCCCGGGAGGACGCGTGCCGCGATTACCAGTCGTCGCTGGAGGACCTGACGTTCAACAGCAAGCCGCACATCAACATGCTGACCATCCTGGCCGAGGAGAACGTGCCCTTCGCCAAGGACATCGTCTCCCTGATCGAGGCGCAAATCGCCAAGGTTTTTATATTCCACCGACTACTACTCCTACCTATACTGCCGGGGGGGGCAGGCCGGGGCAGCGGGTTAGGGCGGCCCCGGGGGCTCGGGCCTGCGGAGGGGCGCGGGCGGAGCCGGGCTCGGGCTGAGGGGGAGGAGGGCAGCGAGGGGGCAGGGGAGAGCGAGCGAAGCGAGGGGCCGGGCGGCGCGGAGTGGAGCGACGGGGAGAGCCCCGGGGGAGGGCTGGAGCCAGGGCCGTGAGGAGGCCGGGGGTGGCAGCGTAGCGAGGGGCGAGCGGCTTCTCGGCCGAGCTGGAGGGCGCCCGGGCGGCGGGGTAGAGGGCTCAGGGGAAGCAGCAGGAGGGAAACGAGCCCCAGGTGGGATCAGGGAGCACGGGGTGGGGAGGTGCCTCCTTTACCCATTAAGCTCCTGCTTCTCCCTCCACACGCCCCACAGGGAGCAGGGGACTCGAGGGGGGGGAAGAGCCCCCACACCACCTTGCCCCAGAGGATGGGGGTGCTCGTAGTAGGGCTGGGTTTGGGACTGGCCCCCACCAAAAGCGCCGGGAGGGCGGCGTGGCCCGGCCTTTAAGTCCCGGGTAAATAATCAGACACAACATGGCGGCCTGGCAGTGACTGGGCAGCAGCACCTCGCCCTTGTAGCTGGGATTTCCCCCACACGGAGCCAGTTTTCAGTGTCTCTAACCCGGTGTTTAAGCGTTTAGCAATTTCTACAGCACGATGAGTATTGTGATCATTAGAGAGGCCGATTGGGAGGAGCGATTTGTGTAGGTTTTTTTTTTATAGTATAAAGGGTTGAAAATAAGGTTGAGTTTATAACACACAAAATTGACCACTTTTGAAGGCTAAATACACTGAGTTTTAAGTGTTAGTTATGATTTAGAACATAAGACTATTTTCCCTATGCTTCCCTGAGACATTAGCTGGGGTCCCCTTATCTTTCAGAAAAGTTTGTGGGTGAAAGGCAGTAATTGCTCCGGTTAGAGAAGTGTGTGTGGTGGTCATGGGGGTTGTTTTGCTCTGCCTGAGTAGAGTAATTTACCTGGGCTTGGAGTAACCTGTTTGGGTTTCAGGAGATCTGTGCCCTGACTAAAGCCTAGTATTGTGTGTGTGTATTTTGGCTAGAAAAGTTTGTTGGTTGAGGATGGGGACGGAGAAATTCTCCCTGACTGTAGAAACTGCAGCAGCCTGTAGGATCCTAACATGGCGTCTGAAAGGCACATGATATAAAAAGAAGGGAAAGAGGAGGCTCCCTCTGAGCCCAACCCAGGCAGTTGCTGACATCAGTCAGCCAACACGGATGGGGGTTTACGGCACCTTTTTAGCAGGAGATTCTTAGGTGGAAAGGATGATTCTTGCATTCCCCTCGCCTAATTCCTGCCAGTCACCCCTCTCCCGTTGTTTCCCTTGCTCCCTCTGATACCAGGTGTTCAAAGGCTTTTTTTTTTTCCTTTGGCTTTAAATCGTGGTTTATAATGGTGAGAATTGTATTACTTAATGATGGGGAGGGAAGGATCTCTCAAGTTATTTAATCTATCTTTCTATCGATGCAGGATGGCTTTTTAGTGTTCCTCAGACCTCTTCCAGTTTTAAATGTTGCCAGTGGCCGAGTTCGGCCGTTCTTTGGGGAGGTGACCTCATAATCCAATAGATCTCACCATTATATCTCTTAAAGGGCAGTGGATGTATATAAAATGACTTGTGATAAATACCAATGCTGTCAAATTTATTCATTTTTGGGTGATTTTTAGAGCCTGCCCTGAAGTGTGTCTTTTAAAGATGTTTTAAATCCTGTATCAATGGTCAGTTTTGCATAGTTACTGTTCGTGACTATGGTTATCCGAGGCAAGTTTTTAGTTGTTCCTGGGAAAGTGATCTCCTTTACTAAGCCACTTTTAAAAAGTGTTGCCTGGAGACAGTTTGTTTAGTGTAAAACTGAGTGGTCTGCTTTACAATTTAATAAATGGTTATGAAATGTGTGACTGGTATTATAAAATTTGTAAATAAAAAGTGTGAAATATGTATTTGTCTTTTTATTTACCATTGTATAGTGCAGAATCTGTTTCCAAGACCCATTTATTAACGTTATTTTTAAACAATTTTTTTTCACAAGTTTGACTTGGGGATCAGTTACTCAATATGGTTTTAAGGTTGAAACCCTTTAGGAAACTAATAAAGAGCCACACATTTCCAACAGTAGCTTTCATACGTTATTTGAAAGAACAGTGGGAATTCTGTAATGAAGTCCTTAATATCATGCTGCTAAGCTCAAGAGGTAGTGTTCTGTGTTCTGGTGATTATGCTGAGCCTCCCTGCTTTTTGGCTAGCGTCATGCGGGCGTCTGTCTTGTTAGGGGGTATTAGAGAAACTGCCTGAAAACAACATATATTGAAATATGGGAGTCCATTTTGTGGTTAATGGAATATGTGCTAGATATTCTGACATAATAAACATTGCCAGAAGTGAAGACTTAAATATTTCAGCCATATTTAAGTCCTGGGTCTTAAAATGTAACACCTGAGTAGCTTGTGTTAGATGGGGTTTTCTGCTAAACTTACAATTCTATGCGTCATACTTTGCAATAGGCTTCCTTAACCAGATTGCAGTGCTTCCATGTGTGAGTGATTACTTCTAACAGCCTGATGTATAATGAAGGTGATGGTTAAATTTTATACTGTGCGTTTGCTGCTAAATGTTTTCCCCAGCATCTCTTAAGTTTAGCTGAGTACAGTGAACTATTTCCATACGGTGAAATGGAATAACATAAAATACTGTGTCAGTAGCTTTTAGGCATAGGTGCTGGTTAGACCAGCTCCGTGTTTCATTGAAAGCTGACTTTGAAAGTCAATAGCTGTGCGCTTGCCGTGTCACTTCGTAAAATAATGGAAGGCATTCAGAACAACTTAACAACAGTGTCTTTAATGTCCCATTGTGCATACCATATTAAAAAATAAGCCAATATTTACAGTCATTATTTAGTAGCTTTAGACCTACCGTCTTTGTTTTTGGAGGCTGGAGAGTTGTTTATTCTAACACCATATTTGCAGTGTTCCCCATTGAGATTAGGCAATGTAACTGCTGTAAAGCATGCGTCTAATGTGCTGCAATTAGTTTTAGCTATATCTTAGGGTGCACTTTTCTCTCTGCTAATGTATGAGCGTACATCACCGGCCTGTTTTTACTTTCCATGTGCACAAAGGCAGTAACCATCCTCCTAATTAACAAGAAATTCTTAGGTCCTCTTCAGAATTATGTTTCAAGTTACAGTAATATAACAGAATTAATGTAGACACATTTAAGGGTGAGAAACCATTGTGTTTTACCCATATAAAAGTACTGTTGACTCAGTGCCCCTCTATAAGCCACCTTAATTGGGAAGGAATTAAATATAAAACTGTAAAGCAAGAGCACTTCCACACACCTGTTTGGACAGTGGGGTTGTGAAGTAAGGTGTTACTAATGAAGCTACTAGCCTGTCCTGTTAAAATGAGCAGTGAGTTCAGTTATTCTGGTTTTATCCTGAGCTTACCAGATGGTGAATGGGACTTAAGGGGATCACGGTCAACACTCAGCTCGTAGTGTTGTCTTTTCTGCTGTCCACTTCAACAAGTCTGCATCCTTGCTGATGCCTTTTGGAACTTTGATGTGCCAGTGTTGGGCATTAAAATCACTTTGCTATGGGCCAGTGGTGCTTTGTGTGCACTAGAAGTTGCTCTAAGCAGTTCAGTGTCACCACATTCTCATCGCACAAGTTTCGTACTGGTCGTATGAAATTAAAAAAAAAAAGCAAACCTCCTCTTGCAACAAAGGTGTATCCAAAGTATGAAGACTCCTTTCCTGAAAGTTGTTGCAGTTTGAGCTCATCTGTCAACTCTGTGACTGAGTTTTGTGTGGATGTAGAACTTTGAACTGAGCATTTTGTATCGTGAAACTGACTGTCAATATCTGCAAGTGTCAAGAAAAAGGGACTCCTTGCTCCATTTCTTTGGATTACGATGAAAAAACTGACTATTCTGCATGCAGTTTACAAAAAGACTGTGACACTCAACACAAAACCTACAGAAGTTCGCTAATTTGGGCTTTTTTGCCAGAAGTCTGAATTTCACGTGAAATCCAGAAAAACTGTATTCAAGGAGGTTTGAATTACAAACAACTTCTCGAAGTTCCTTCGATTGCTAACGATGGTTTCCTGCTAACGTAAAATTACTTTCTCAATGGGTTTTGAAAGGTTACACTCAGTACACTAGCAGCAGTACTCTCCTGTGGGCTTCTTTTTTCCTTTTTTTTTTTTCTTTTTTTTTTCCCAGAAGTTTCATACGAAAACAGAATAAGATATTATCATTTTTTTTGTTGTTTTTGTGGTAGACACACTGCCTAGTACTTTGAACAGCGTATTGTTTTTCCAGTTTAAGTTTTTGTTTAAAAAAAAAAAAATCCCAAGCAAATCCTTTGGTGTATATAGTGGCAACCAAAAGAGAGGTCTGTATTTCTGGGTTTGGTAATCCCTTTATTTAAAAAGTTTAAAATACATTTTTGTTGTACTAAACTTCTCAGTTTCTTTTTATTACTCCAGGCTCCTGCATCAGAAAAGCTTCCAGTTATGTACCTTATGGATTCCATTGTCAAGAATGTGGGAAGAGAATATCTTACTGCATTTACTAAAAACCTAGTTGCAACATTTATTTGTGTGTTTGAAAAGGTATATACATTTTCAGCAAAGTTCTGTATTCTAAGCAAAATTTGTTCCTGGTAAAATAAATACATGTTGTCGGTTCTGGGTTTTCTTGGGTGGTGAATTGTAAGAGTTGATTGGTTTTCTTCATTCTTAGTACTGTTTCTTAGTACAGAAAGGATGTTTGTGCTCTTGTCAAGCATGTAAGTTCTGTGTTAGCTGAAAGCTATGAGGTCACATTAAGTTCATAAGCTTCTTGAGTCTCTTTCCATGCAAGATTTAATAACATTTTTTCATTAATAGTTGCTTGCCTGGAAGGATTTCTTGTAATGTGTGGGCTGATTAATTAAAAGTTATGGATTTATTTTTAAGATAGTTAATGGTCTTTATGCTAAGACTATGCTGAGACTCATTTTTTTCAAGTATTTCTCAGCACTTGTCTCTCTCATGTAGTTAATTAGGTTAGTCTTATTTATTTGTTATGTGACAAAATGAGTGTTTCTACAGTGAAGACTGAAAATCACTGACACCTGATACTCTTGTGGTGTGTGATCAAAATTAAGTCCTAGAGAGAAAAGACTTTGTATTGCTGTGTCATTTTACAAATACCTGTTTAATATATCAGTCAATGTTGACAACTGCTACCATACCTTTCCATTCTTTTTTCTTGGTTGTTTTTCTTAATGTTTAAACCCAGTGATGTAATTGTGACTCCTTAGTAATCCTTAGTAAGCAAGGCAGATCACAGTCCAGTTTTGAAAGACTGGACTTGAATGGGTTTAAGTTGGATCAAAACTGAAGGTTAAATTCTGTGATTTCTTGTATGCCATGGTAAGAAGGTGGCATCTCATGAATGAGAGGATTTTTTTGCATGTTTATCTGTCTCCACATATTGGTAAGGATCTGAGAACTCAGTAGTGGTTTTCAGATGTGAAATGCGTTACTAACTAGGGAATGTATTGTAACAATGAACATTAAATTTAAACCTCTGTTTTAGAATAGGCAGATAAGTAGAGATTCTACTTGGTTATTTTTTTTCAGTATTAGATGGTGAATGTTCATTCAGAACTGCTACAAAGTAGCAGTTACTTCTGATAGCTTAGTTGATGGTGGTACAAGGCACAGGTTCATTTCTACTGTTCAGGTTGTTACATATTTTGCTTTATCAGTCAATGTCACAAAGGTATCTAAAAACATTTCAAAGTCAGATACTTCTGCCCAGTCATTTCAGCAGCTTTTGCAGTGAACTTCATACCCTTTTGTTAAAACTTAGATAGAACTCCCTTCAAGATAGCAATGTTTTTATTGATTTTATCGAAGTATCTGAAGAAAAAAAAGTGATTTTTTTTCTAGACTTTTCCATGTCTTGCACTAGTATCTAAGAAAAAAAAACTTCAGCAAAAGGCTTTTAAGGGCCTATATTTAATGACTGATGTAGCATATTGACAATAGGGAAGCTGCATATGTTGTGTGCTTTTTTTTTTTTTTTTTTCCTTTTAAACCACTCAGTTTATCAGGTGAATTAGAAATTTACTGTAAAGCAAGATACAAATTTTATGATACAATTCAAATTAATAGTTAATGAAAAGATAAAATAGGTGCTAGACTTCCAAGGGCACTTTATTGTAAATATGAACATTCATAGTTCACAGGCAGGTATAATTTTGCAGTTGAACTGAAATTGGCTTAATTTTACCTATTTTCCCTTTATTTTATTTACTGGAAAAAAAAAATGTTCAGTAACTGAACAGGCGATCAGCATACTCTGATTTTGTTCTGTGGTATTGTTCTCTGCTCTGCTGGTGATTGTTACATCTCATTTAGCACAGGCACTTGAATTCCTTACTGTCTTAAAAGCTGTTGCCTTCCAGTATTTTTGTTACTTTTTTTTTTTTCACAGAAAATGGGCAAGTAAAATGAGAATTTTGGTAATGGAAAAGTTGAAAGAAAATTCTGATAGAGAATGGTAATATACAATAAAACCTTCAAGTGGCCTGAAACAACAGTTCCACCCTGAAGCTCCTGTTATTCTGTTGGTATAGGTGTATGAAGCATATCTGCACTGTTTATAAATTCTGCATTCTTGAATATGTTAAAAATCAAACTCCTGATATGAATATAAAGTAACTGGAATAAGTTTTACAGAAAAGTGTAATAAGTTGTTTTATATTAACTTAACAAGCCATAGAATTGTTTTATTGTTTTAGGTGGATGAAAATACTAGGAAAAGTTTATTTAAGTTACGCTCCACATGGGATGATATTTTTCCTTTGAAGAAACTATATGCCCTTGATGTCAGAGTCAACTCATTAGATCCTGCTTGGCCAATTAAACCTCTGCCCCCAAATGTGAATACTTCTAGCATCCATGTGAATCCTAAGTTTTTAAATAAATCGGTAAGTTTTCATGCCTACTATATGAGCAGATGGTAATACTTGTTTTCATTGTTTGTATGCTGCTTTTTTGACAAATATATTAAGAAAGAAGTTTCTGACCTTAATAGATGGGTAAGGTAGAGTTTCTGAACTTAGGATATATGCTGGGGTTGTTTTTTTTTTGTTTCAAAACTGTATTTTAGGTTTTTGAACATTGATAATATTATAGTAAACGATGTGTTGTAACTTTCACAGTGGAAGAAAAGTTTTAAAATAGTTACGTTTTGCATTTAAAATGCAATGTGTAACTTCATTGCAGACTAAATCCCACTACTGAATCATGACAGCAGTGAAAGGAGATTAAGTTAGTTGATTCCATCAAGACTTAAATGTAACTTTGTTTTGTTTTTAGCCAGAGGAATCTACTCCTCCTACCTCTGCTGTCAGTTCTGGTGCCTCAACTCCTCCAGCTGTTCCTGAAATACAGAAGAACTTGACACAGGAGCAATTGATAAGGCAACAATTGCTTGCAAAGCAAAAACAATTGTTAGAACTTCAACAGAAAAAATTAGAGTTGGAGCTGGAACAGACTAAAGCACAGTTGGTGAGTAGGGTAGCCGATGGACCTTTCATAGGTGTTTTTTTTTGTTTTTTTTTTGTGTGTTTGTTTTTAATAGCACATTAGTTATACTTCTATCTGCAGTAAATTCTTTTTTCTTATTTGTACACAAGTGTGGTTATTTTAGAATTAGAGCAATGCAAGTTGATCTGGGGACCTAAAATCAATGTTAATAAAAACTGAATAAAAGTGAAGCTCTTGGCTGTTCGTTTGTTAAGCTTATGCTCTCCAAAGTGATGTCAGCCTAAGATCCTGATCTTTCACCTCTTCTCATGGCTCACAGCAAGGCAGGATTTTCCAGTTACCTTTGTTCTGATTTTTTGAGAGAGGCTAATGTTTCTCCAGAAAGAGGAGTCCTGATTTTTGGAACTATAAAATCAGTTTCCTCATTAGGTCGTATTTGTTAAATCCAAAAGTGGCACTAAGCAATGTTATTTCATGTTTGTAGTTGAAAGTCTTGTTATAGTCATAGTTGTAAAAATATCTTGATCATGTAAAAACATGAAACTAAAATACCCTGAAAGTCTAGAAATAAGAAAAATATCACATATGCAGTAGCTTAGTTGCCTTGAGTATGTGGAGTATATTAATAATGTCAGTGCTGTAGTACAAACATGCACTTAAGTCATATTTTGTAGTATTTACTTTCATTTCGGTTTGACCTTGATCATCTGTAGTGGTACTGCATTATTTAAAATCTGTAATTAGTAAATAGCAGATCACGTAAACAGTTCAATCTAAGTATACAAGCCACATAATATGAACATCACTGGACATGAGTTACTAGGCAGTTTAATCCTTTTTATTTTTTTTTTCCTCTTCTCTCTCCCTTTATTTCAGGCTGTTTCTCTTAGTGTACAACAAGGATCATCTACTATAGCTTCAGTTCCAGCACCTACCAAGCAACATATGTCTCAAACACCTCATATGGCAGTTAAACCTCCTCATCAGACTCCTGTGCAACCTGAGAAAAACAAGCCATCCCCAAGCCCTCCACTTCATGACATCAAAATAGTAAACAGAGATCCTCGACTTAATAGGATGGCTCAACATTCTTCTCATGCTAAAGATCAGTCTCATAGGAAAGAATTTCCAACAAATGCAACCAGTCAATCTGATACCAAGGCAAGCAAAACAGCTCAGGCTGAAAAACAGAACTCAAAGCAAGAAAAGCTGAAAGCAAGTGAAAAAACACCGAAGAAAGAGCTTGATCCATCAGAAGCAAAATCTAAATCACCGTCACCTTTGAAAAATAAGCTACCCAGTACTAAAGATAGTAAAACCCAAGAATGTGAAAGCACAAAAGTATCTGAAATCAGTAAACGGGACCCAAGATTGAAAAAACATCTTCAAGAAAAGCCAGAGGGCAAGGAGGACGAGGTGAAAGAGAAGAAGAAAAATACAGAGAAAAAAGAAAAAGAGGAACATAAAACATGTGAACATAGACCAGCAGGCAGCAGAAATAAAGTAATTAATGGTGTTGTTCAGAAACAAGATACAGCTACAGAGGAGTCAGAAAAGCAGGGTGGAAAACAGGGGAGATCGAGCAATAGGAAACGTTCACGATCGCGTTCTCCTAAGTCACGGTCACCATCTACGCATTCTCCAAAAAGGAGAGATAGAAGATCACCCAAAAGAAGACTTAGGAGCTTATCTCCCACTTCATCAACTCCCAAAATTGGAAAAATACGTCAGATAGGCCCTAAGCAGTCTCATGTTGAAGAAGGTGCACAGACAGCAAGAGATGAAAGAAATTCTAATAAACGAAATCTGAAACAAGAGGTGCGAGATCCAAGGAGAGTGAAAAAAGCTCAAGAAGATAGGCCCCAAGAAGCAGCAAGCCAGCATTCTACAAAAGCCTCTCCTGATCCAAAGGAGAATGCAGAAAACTGGCAGGGATCCAAATCAGGCAAGAGGTGGAAATCTGGTTGGGAAGAGAATAAAAAGTAAGTTACCAACTTTTGAACAATTTCTGCCTGAAGTCAGTGGAAATTTTTCTGCTGATTTCAGTGTGCTCAGATTTGGGAGGCAGTGTTCAGATGGTCAAAGCTTGGCTATTCAGATAACTTCTAGTAGCCAATATGGAAATGATGTATATTTAAATTCTGATACGATTGTGATGTTTTGTCATGGTCAGTTTTAATTGGAATATGAGAATATGTTCAAAATAAAGGCATAATTAGCGTGTTCTCGTTTTCAGCTCACAGCAGAATGAAGAACACCAAGCAGTTGGTAAATCCCCTCACCAAAGACACCGGGAAAATTGGTCTGCTAGTAAAGGAATTTTGTCACCCCGAGCGCCAAAACAGCAGCACCGGTTAAGTGTGGATGCCAATTTACAGATTCCCAAAGAGTTGACATCTGCGAGTAAGAGAGAATTACTTAAAAAGGTAATACTGATTAATTTATATGTGTAGAAGTATCCTGGATATAGTCGTGTTTTTCTTGTTTGGATGTCTAAACTTCTATTTTAATATTACAGGCCAATGAACGCTTAGCATCTGGTGAAATAACACAAGATGAGTTCCTCGTTGTAGCTCACCAGATCCGACAGCTGTTCCAGTATCAGGAAGGAAAACACAGATGCAATGTGTGGGATAGCCCTACAGAGGAAAAATGTGGTTTGAAAAAGAAACCTCTTTTGTCTGATGCAGAATTAACATACTATGAACACAAAGCAAAATTGAAAAGAACACAAGTGCAACATTCGTTGTCAAGACTTGATCTGTTAGATCCTGATGATATTTTAGATTATCATATACCTGATGCTTTGCTCTCTGGAATAGATTGTGAGCAAGCTAAAGCAAAGCGTGGAGTGCAGTTTGACAGAAAAGAACCTTTTGGAGAAAGACCTAGACGACATTCTCCTGTAAGTGGCAGTAATAGACCTTTTCCTGATAATCTTTCACCACTTGAGAGTCGACGAAGGCTTGAGGAGCAAAACGCTACTAAAGGAGCAAGAGGTTCTAAAAATTTTGATCCTTACGACAGCTGGGGAGAATCAGAGGAGTTTAGAGAAGCTCTCAGACAACAGGGGAAGAGCACACCAGAGTTCCAGAAAATAGATGGTGATGCAATCTGCAGATTTGATAATCGTGAAGAAAGACAGCTTCTTGGCCAAGCTGGTATGTATTTTTGCATTATTTTAGTGGGGTTAAATAATTTGCAACATTTCAGCAAGTGGTTATGGGGTTTTGTGTGTTTGTTTAGGTGTTCGAGAAGAACCAAGGTCCCCATTCAGTGAACGTTTCAAGAGAGCGAGGTATGAAGATCCAGAGTCTCCAGGATCAAGATTTGGAGGCATTGAAGTAAAGCAGAGAATAAGTGCACTGATGGAAGACAGACCTCTCTTTGATGGCTCACCTAGACCACCTGCTGCGAGAGTTGGGGTAGATGGACCAGGAAGTCCTTTTGTTGATGGTCCTGCTGCTGGTTCAAATTCTAGAATTGACGGGCCACCTGGACAGGCTGCCCTGAGGTTTGAGGGGCCTCTGGTAGGGGGAGGTGCCTCTCAATTTGACGGACCACTGGCAGCAGCAGGGGCTGCTGGAGCCCTAAGATTTGATGGGCCACCAGGGCAGCTAGCAGGTGCCCTCAGGTTTGAAGGACCCCCGGGTCAGGTTGGTGGAGGAGGTCCCTTGAGGTTTGAGGGCCCGCTTGGGCAGATAGGTGGCCCATTGCGTTTTGAGGGGCCAGCAGGACAGCCTGTAGGTGGTCCTAGATTTGAAGGACCTGGAGTTGGTCTCAGGTTTGAGGGGCCCCGTGGTCAACTGTCAGGTGGCCTCAGGTTTGAGGGACCCCATGGTCAACCTCTGGGGCCTCGAGGTCAACCAGGGGGTGCTCTCAGGTTTGAGGGACCCCATGGTCAGCCCTTGGGGCCTCATGGTCAACCAGGGGGTGGTCTCAGGCCCTTTGAGGGGCCACACTTACAACCACTTGGGCCCCATGGTCAACCCGGAGGCGGCCTTAGGTTTGAGGGGCCTGTGGGGCCGCATGGGCCATCAGGTGCTGGACTTAGATTTGAGGGGCCACATGGACCATCAGGTGCTGGACTCAGGTTGGAAGGACCAGGTGTAGGTCCTAGGTTAATTGATGGGCCAGCACACCAGGGAGGGGCTGGTCTTAGATTTGAAGGTCCTCTGGGTCGTACTGGTCCCAGATTTGATGGCTTTGATGGTCAACCTGGTCAGCTGTCTCTCCTGCAAAGATTTGATGGAATTCATGGACAGCCTGGCCCAAGATTTGAAAGAGCACCTGGCCAACAGGGACAGCCACGATTTGATGCAGCCATACCTCAAAGATTTGATGGCCCTCACCAGCAACCCTCAAGGTTTGACTTGCCCCTTGGTCTGCAAGGCGCACGTTTTGAAAATGTAGCTAACCATCCAGCCTCGAGACTAGAACTGGCACCCTATGGACAAGGTGGCCCATTTGGTGAACATCCTGGCCAGGGCTACAACGGACCATCCCATGGAATGCAGTTCCAGAGACCTGAATTATTTGATGGTTCTCCAGGACCAAATTTCAATGGGCCAGCTGGCCCAGGAGCACAGAATTTCCCCTTGAGAGCATCTGGACATTATTTTGATGAAAAAGGTCTTCAGGGTCCTCAATATGGAAACTTCAATAGCCTGTCAGTGGGAAGTAACCAGGTAAGACCTGATCTAAATACAGCAGTCTGCAGTATTTTTGTATCTTGAGATTAGTAGTTATTGTTCCTCCAAAAACAAGATATTTCTGATAAGCAAGGGGACTAGGAGATGGTTTCAGACTAAAAAAATACTTGCTAAGTAGTTAGATTATTTAAGGAGGTTATACACTGTTAGGTTTTTTGGGGCAAAAAAAAAAGAAATGGGGAAAAAGTGGATTTTTACAGTCACTTTGTAGCTGAGATGATAGCTTGAGGAAATGAGTTTGCATTTTCAACTCAGGAACAGAACTCTGATTGGAAGTCTGATATTTTCATTAAACATACTCTGTAAAGCATGGAAGATGGTGTAATTGTGCATATAGGTAATTAATCTGTCAGATGGAGAATTACAGTGGACCAAAATAATCATTACCTTTTTGGAGCTGTTAGTACTGGCAATAGATCTGTAATTTGGGGGAATTAGGAAAGATCTGGACATTGTTGAACTCTACTTTTGTGTAGTAGTTTGGTATAGTTTGACGTAGTATAATGCTCTTTGTACCAGAATGCTTTGAGTTCAGGTTGTCTTGCTCTTCCCTGTTGGAAGTGCCCTCTTCAGAAGGGGAGAGTGATGCTGAATGTCAGTGAAAAACAGTTCATTCATTTCCGTTGATTACAGATAGGGATTTTAGAGGGCATTTTTATTTTGGGGGATAATAACTAAATACGAAGAATGAGCTGAACATAAGGCAGTTGTCCTGCTGACCTCTGGAGGAGTAAAAATTTAAACATTTTTAACTTTTTGGTTTAAAAGTAGTCGGTTTGCAAAGAATTGCTTTTGTTAGAAATGCATTCTAAAAATTATTTTTTCATTTGGAGTTTGCTGCATCTAGTTTGATGAAAATATCTTGTTTTCAGGATGCTTTTGAATAGTGGATGCTGTTTCAATTATTAGATAAGGAAGAATGTCTGAATAGCAGCATTCATTGATGGACAGTTAGCAGAATCTCCAGTTTCTCTGATGCACTCTGTTTTGGTGAAAAAAAAGAGTTTGAAAGAAAGTAATGTTTAGAAATTACGATTGGAATTTGAAGACTGAAAAAGTAGAAGGAAGGCGTATACTTTGTTACTATTTAAATGTAACTTTTTTTTTTTCTTATGGGAAATTAGGACTAAAGAAAGCTCATTTGACCTTTGAGCTCATTTGACCTTTTAATATTAAACTGATATGGTACATTCCTGGAAGGAGTTTAACATATCTAAAATTTTAAATGATATCATGCAAACAGCACATAAATATTGGCTTTTACAGGTGCCTCTCATGTCAGGACCTTATGGTCAAGGTCAGCAGTATTTACCAAATCCTGGAAGCTTTGTTCAGAACCCAGCAGGTATGTACCAAAATAATGAAAATAATTATTTTCGCTAATAAAATAATATTTTTTATTTCTTTTGGATTGTTTTGTTTATTAGAGGCCTTAAAAATAAGCATTCCGTATGGTCCTGGAGTACTAATTCTGTGTGGACTAAAGGAAGCCTTGGCACTTAATGAGATGCTGGTTGATGTGGTTTCTCCAGGGGTTTTCCTCAAACACTGAAGGCTTTCATTAGTTTTCATTAGCTATGTGGTTTTGGACATACACGTGGGCTTAAAAAAAATAAAATCTGGTCAGCTTTTGAGAGGGCAGGAAGGCATCAGTCCATAGGACTGACTTGTATTTG
Source organism: Nothocercus julius (assembly GCA_013398735.1). Lineage (NCBI taxonomy): Eukaryota > Metazoa > Chordata > Aves > Tinamiformes > Tinamidae > Nothocercus > Nothocercus julius. The sequence goes on from VZSV01000042.1 coordinate 4,230,682, forward strand.
CCAGGCTATACAAAACACACCTGTACATGCATGGTTAGTAATTAAAAACTTCTATAATGTCATGTTTAAAAGCAGATGATCAAGTAGATTAATCCTTATAAATATTTTAAGCATTAAATGGTAAGTACTACATTCACTTAAAAACAATATTCAGTAGAAATTTGTATACAAAGATGCAGCATAGATAGCACTTAAAAATACTTAAATTATGAAGGTAGCTGCTGCAAGGGAAGAAAAAAAACTGGAGAAGCAGGAGGCAGAGGGAAGTGTATTGGTGGAAGTTGGGTAAATTTGCAAAGTTAACTTTTTGCCATCATAGATGTTGATATTTTGTTTCATTTTTCCTAGGAGCCCTTCCACATTCATACCCTGATAACCACCTCGGCCAGCTGGATGTCAATGAGTTGTTTGCTAAGCTGCTGTCAACAGGAATCCTCAAACCGGCAAAAACTGATTCCACGTCAGCACGTATGTAGATCCATTATATTCCAACTACTCAGTTTATGCATGATCTCAGTGAAAAACTAAATGAATTCTTACAGCTTTTTTTTATTAGCTCTTTTCTTTGCATGTAATGAAGTAAAATCTTAACTCTTAAAATGTATCCTGTAGTTTAATTTGTACATTTAAGCTATACAAAGCAGCTGCATCTTTGGTGTTGTTCTTTACTTGTTGTTCTTGTTCTTAATGATAATCAGATTCGTGTCAGGTTCTGAAATACCTCTTTCTCTATGTACTAACTATTAAAACCAAAAACTTGAGGGAAGATACTGAAACACTTGCTTTCCTAAACTCACACTGTGAAGAACTAACTGTGCTTTGTATGCCTTTTATAGTGTTAGAAGATGAAGACTTACTCAGCTATTATTATGCACCTGTATTTTAACATAGATTGCTTGCATTGGTATCTCAATAAAAATAACTTTCAGGAGTATTTTGTTTCTTTATGATAATGTACTGAAGTACCACAGGATGTACATTTTTGATGAAATTGTAATTGTTTTTATTTTCTAGAAGTGAATGAAACGTCAGCCCAGCCAGCTGCTGAAGAGGAGGAGGATGATCAGAATGAAGATCAGAATGTCCCAGACCTTACTAACTTTACAGTTGAAGAACTCAGACAGTGCGTATATAGCATGATCTTAGAGTGCAGTAAGAACAAGGACATGGTCGGGATATCTCTGTAGTTAACTCAAAGCAGCTGAGAGCTTTTAAAAGATTGGAATATTGCTTTGTGGCTGTTAAAAGAGGACTGGCAGCTTTTGCTTCTCTTGTTAGCCTGGCAGAACTTGAGTGAGAAAGAAGGGAAAACTAACCTACATAATCCATTTTTATCCAAGATACGTGGTGTAATTCAGTCAGCAAAGTTATAGGACCTGTAGTCAGTGTTACTTCCTTTGCTACTTCCAGTGTGACTACCTTGGTAGTAGTTTGCAAAACTGACCAATTTTTTTTTTCTTACTATTTTAATCATTTGAAGCAACTTACTGAGGAACTTACCTGTTTCTTACAAAAAAAAAAAAAGCTAAGACTTTTTTTGTGTGTTTTTGTAGGCGCTACGATAGTGTTATAAACCGACTGTACACTGGAATTCAGTGTTACTCGTGTGGAATGAGATTTACTACTTCACAGACAGATGTTTATGCAGATCATTTAGACTGGCATTACCGCCAAAACCGCACAGAAAAGGATGTTAGCAGAAAAGTTACACACAGAAGGTGGTACTACAGTTTAACAGTAAGTACTGCAGTATATTTCTTGATAAAATAAAGGCCGGATTCTTTGCTTTATGTATGTGCTGCAGGATTGCAGTTGAATCTTGAGTTGCATCATCACAAGACTTGGCCTTTGATAAACACAATGCTGTTCAGATATTTCAAATAGTCAAAACACAGAAGCTGGAGAATGGAAGTTGAAAGACAGTGATGTTTCTGGAGTTTTTTTTCCAATGTTGTAGCACTGTGGAAAAAAATACACACTGCAATAATGCTGCACATGAGCGTTTCCGTTTTTAATGAAGGGACTCATTACATATGCTACTTTTTGGATTTTTTTTTTTTTTTTTTTGAGGTTTGTGTTTTAAGTGTTACTTTGTGGCTGGTTGCCCATGTCTGAGTGTGAACGAAAATTTTCCTCTAGGACTGGATTGAATTTGAAGAAATAGCTGATCTAGAGGAGCGTGCAAAAAGCCAGTTTTTTGAAAAAGCTCATGAAGAGGTGGTGCTGAAGACGCAAGAAGCTGCAAAAGAGAAGGAGTTTCAGAGTGTCCCTGCTGGACCAGCTGGAGCAGATGAGGTACGTTCCAGCTTGCCTGCATTAGCCCAGAGAGTGAGAATGATCTCATATTTTCAAGAATTTTATAGCATTCTTTTATACAGTAGATTAGTCTGAAGTTCTGCTCTTGGAGAGAACGGCCTCTGTGCAGCCACCCCATAAATTTTAAATGTGTTTATGTAATGCTTGTTTGCCAGTAGCAGGTAGTGGTATAAACGAAAGTAGTTCAAAACAAAACTAAACAAACACCTATGGACATTCCATCCTCGCAACAAAACTGGAATTGGAAATGTGTGGTAATTTACTGAGTGTATTCATAGGAAAAGTAAATGGAACAAGTGAATTGGAAATGGTCCTTTGGGGGTCAAATACCAGTTGTCTTACCTGGTTGTTTCCTTTCACACTCTTTTTCTCTCTCTCCAGTAGAAAGTAGGCATTAGGACAAAGTAGTATCTCAGTGTTTTGACTTAAAAATAACCAGAAGATAAATATTTTATTAGAATAATTAGTATAATAATGGAATACTATATTGGCAGAATTTCAATTCAGTTTTACATGCTTAACCCTATGCAAAATGAGCTATCAAGCCTTGAAGGCATTTGTTTTACTTCCCCCCCCCCACCCCCCCCAAAAAAAAAATGTCTTCTGCCTTGTTCTCAAAGTTGACCATATGTCAGAGAAAGCCTTGAAGATGTTTATATTCTAAACAAAAGTTATCCCTTTTTAACTTGAAATTCAGAGTTGAGTTAGGGGTTGACTAGGGGTCCCTGTGCTGGGTTGTGTCTGCTGGCAGAAAAGAGCATTAGATTGTCAACAAATGTTTGCGGAGACTTTGTAGCTGAAAGGACAAAGCTTTACTAGTCTCAAGTGACAGATGTCTGCAAGTCCTGGTGATGATTGTTATTGAGTCTGCAAGCTGCACTCAGAGTTTTCATTAGTACATGTTTTCTAAAGCTACTTTTAAAACGTGGAGGCAAGATGATGATATAGGTTGAGATATTTAAAAGCTTTATTTGATTGTCATTAGTTGCATTCTTAAAGTTGGTGTGTTCAGAATATTGTTAAAATAATCTTTATATCTCTCTTTAATAACTTTTCAGAGCTGTGAAATTTGCCAAGAGCAATTTGAACAGTATTGGGATGAGGAGGAGGAAGAATGGCATCTGAAGAATGCTATAAGAGTAGATGAAAAGGTAAACTGGTTTTACTACATGTGATACTTGCCTAGAATAAGAAAAAAAAAAATCAGAATTGCATCAAGAAAATGGGAGGGGAAAATGGTTTTAATTCCCAGTGGATTCTCTTGATGGTTTTGCTGGCCTCCAGATGCGCCAATATCTCACTATGTTGAAATGCATGAAATCTTGATTCCATTAGCAAAGACTCGCTAGGGTTCCCTCATGCTGCTTTGCTAAAAGAAAGATTAATGTCTGTATATATGGATGTAGATTATTGGCTTTATAAATTCTAAGTACAACTGCAGACAAATAATTCTCAACGCTTCCCAGGCTTTTGTGTAACTTTTCCTACAAAAAAAAAACACACAAAATCCCCTTCCAGTTAGTTACATTTGACTGTTATACTTTGCCTACTCAGACCTTTTTTTTATGTGGATGGAGTATAATACGTGTAATCAAAACTGTCCTGTTCATAACTAGTGCTTCTACTGCAAAATAAATATATACTTAAGTGTATAACAATTCTTTTTCAGATTTACCATCCATCATGTTATGAAGATTACCAGAACGTAAGTGGATTCTTTATAAGTTTTATTAAGGCCTCTGCATTGATTTTGCTTGATTTCTGGCTTTGCAGGGAGCAAATGTATTGAGAGAATGCTACCCACTTCTGTTGCTTATGACTGCACAAAGAAATAAGTGCCCTAGGCATGGCAAGTTTGTATTACCGAATTATTTAAGATTATATATTACTTTTTTTTGCTGTGATGTAGTATGTCATTTTGTGTGTCACGCAAAACTAAAGAGAAACCGTCATTTGAAAATATATTCTGAATAGTTGTTGAGTAAAGCTCTCAAGTCTTGGTGGTTTGCAAAATGGAATTAATGGATGTTGATGCATGTGTGTGTGTTAAATTTTTAATGATTTGAGAGTTACAATACTTCTGGGGATGGCTGGGAATATTTTATGGTAATATGTTAAGTGTTTCATCCCTGCTTGGATGATACATTTTCAAAATAATTGTTAAGAAGTTCACTTAAACTGGCTTTCTTAAGGTCTGGATGAAGTCAAAGTTTGAATGTTGAATGCCTGATTATCAACTTGCTATTTGTGTTTTGAACATTACGGTAAGAAGTTACAAATAGTTGTTTCAGTGGTGCATTAATGCTACAAATAACTTTCATTGTGCAGACATCATCATTCGATTGCACGCCATCTCCCAGCAAGACTCCTGTAGAAAATCCACTAAATATTATGTTGAACATTGTTAAACAAGAAACACCAGAATCCTGTGAGCCCCCTAAAGTCAAAGAAGAACCTGAGGACACCCCTATTAGCTGTGCAGAAGAGAGCACACCTGCATCTACAGATATTAAAACAGAACCTGATAAGGTTGAGTCTGTTTAAATAAACTGAGGTATGAAATTTTTTTACAGAACAGAAGAGCTGCTGTGTTGACTCTGGAAGGCAAATACTTTTTATATGAAATAAAAATGTTTAGCTGAGGCAGGGCCTCAGCTACTGTTTGGTTAATAAATACATTTTTGTATTTGAATTTCTTATTGCCTGCACAGTTTCAGGTGTCATTGTGTGAAAGTTCTGTAGATGCGTGAAAATTTAATGGAATGAAATTGTATATGTAAAAATGTACAATTTTCACTTGTGGAAATGTAAATTATAAATAAAAGATATTTTTGCTATATATGGAGTGTAATGTTTATGCACACCATCAAATGAAGACAGTGTTTCTGTACTTTTTTCAGTTTAAATGGAAATAAAACAACCTCAGTTTTAGACCTCTTGCTCAACAGGATTCAGAAAAATGAAAGCAAATAACTTCCATTATCTCATACGTGGGTTATTAAGGGAAGTGATGCAGGAACTTTTTAGACAGCCCGCCTTAGAATTCTTATTTCTTATTAAATTTCTTTGAAAAACTTACATATCCAGATATTAAAAACATAACCAAAAGCAGTTTTGGGTAGAAGGGGAAAATTAACAAAGCAGAGTGCTTGATTGCGAACACAAGTGCCAACAACATTCAATTAACACACCAGGATGCCTGGTAGTTGCGACATTTTAAATGATTTTTTTTTTTTTTCCATTAGACAAACACGTAAGAATTTAATATAGCTGAACAAACTTTTTAAGTTACAGGGGGAAATGAATGTAAGAATGCTCATTTGAAACATGGTTAACATTTTTCTTTGTTGGTTATGACTGGACTTAGATGGTAAACCAGATATCCTGAGATGTTAATATTTCTTAAATGTAATAAATAAAATGAAGCATATATTTGAGTGTGATTCTCTTCCTTCCTGTACTGGGCTGGTGTGGCTGGCATGGTTTTGGGATTGGGAATAAATGGACACGCTGTTTGTGTTTTAGGACAAGATACATCTCAAGTTTTATTCCCTCTGGCATGTGTTGTATAGTGCCTAGTTTTAAAGCTGCTAGGAGCAAGACAAAACGCTAAAATTGAGAGTGTTGTCACAGTGCTGGTGTATTACTCTTTGCAGTGAGGTTACTTGGGAGATTAGAACCTTTTTGCGTGTGTGATGCAAGTAAAAATAACAAGCTGTGATCACACTGTTCATTGCAACAGTTTTTTCCATCTTCACCACAGTTTTCAAGCGGTTTTGAAGATGTTAACAGTTCCTTGAGTGTTTATCATTAACAAAATCTTATCTGCCGTTGTGAGTGAAGCCAGGTCTAGATGTCAACCTTAAAAACACCAACTAGAGAAAGTCGAGAGGAAGAAGAGATGCATCGGGGATGCGTACGTTTGCGTGGTGGCATGTGTCACTGCTGGAGGTAGCTCTGCACAAACAGTCTGAAGCAGAAAGGAACAAACTACCCGCTTGGTGAGGATAGGACAGAGCCAGCCATGCTCAGTTAAACATCTATGGAAACTTTCTGAGGGACAAGGTCGAAATCCTGTTGATCAAGCAGTGCGTGCTTGAGAGATGAGCGTCCCTGTCACGTTCCCTCCTACAGCCAGCCCTGGTTCCAGCCCTCTAAAATCAGGCTGGAGCAAAAGGTTTAAAACGTGCTACGGTTTGGTGGTTTGCTTTGGTATTTTCTAGGCAGGGTTCAAACTCGATTCACACAAAAATGTTAACAATTAAACAAAAGCAGGCTTGAGCCTGCAGCAAATACTGTCCCAAAATGGTTTTTTTTTTTTTTTTTTTTTATACGGTGGCTCTAAAGCGTGCGTATAACCTGTGTCAGTGGCTTCGCCGTATTCTTGGAACACATTATTTATGGGTAGCTTCCTTCGCATGGATACTATTAAACTACTTACAGGGGTATATTATACAGATCCAAGGATAAATGGGTTAAAGCTGGTGTTGGAAACATGCCTGTTTTCTCTCAGCGTACATCTTCACATCCAACCGAGTTTTAGGAGCCTCATGGGGACTTAACTCCAAGGATTTTTTTTTTTTTTT
>VZSV01000042.1:4238378-4257831 GCA_013398735.1 Nothocercus julius
CTTTTCTTGTTCTCCATGATACTCTTAATTTCTTTAACAACTCTTGGTCAGAAACTTACCAAAATGTTTATTGTTTTTCTTCCTTAAAAAAAAAAAAAAAAGTCTTTAAAAAAATGTTGAGCCACCTCAGCCATTAGACTCAAGTTATTTCCGCCCGCGATCTTTGACAAAGCGCCAAGACACAAGGGGTTTAGGTGCGTAGTCGCCTGTTTTTTTGGACCACGCTTCTTTTGCATTTAGTGTGAACTGGTGCCTCTGAAGCCAGCAAAGTCTTAGCAGCTCCAGCAGGAGCTGAATGTGAGGACAGTAGCGAAGTGATGGGTGCCAGAGCACCCGCCCAGGTGGGGGAAGTGACCAAGGATTCTGGCTAATCCAAGTCCCCTTCTAACTCTCATGGGTTACACTAGACAATTTTTGGTTATTTCCTTTGAAGCTGAAACCATGATGTTTCTTTGATTCATCACATATCAAACCCCCTAGATGTTGCTATGGTGCTTAATGGCTTTTCTTATTCCTCACTAGCTGTCAAGAAGAAGCAAAGTTACGCTAGCGTGCACGAGGCGGTGAAAGCCGGTGATGTAGAGCAGCTTGCGTCGATGATAAAGAATGGAGCTGGCATTAACAAGGCAGATTTACCCCACAAATTCACCCCTTTGCACTGGGCTGCGCACTCGGGAAGTCTGGAGGTAAAATATTTGTTAGCACTCAGACACCGCAAGGTTTTTGTAAGTTAATATTTTCCTTCTTTTAGTGGGAATGACAATGCTCACCACTGCAAAACTCTGATCGAGATAAATAAATAACCCGTCTGTTTTTCCTAGTAAATATGTACACAAGGGTAGAAGTACAGTTTTTAGATTGTCAACCCTAAAATTAGCCCTTTTCTACCTCTATAAATTCTGCAGATTTTAATTTGGTTCTCATACTTTGCAATCAGTGTATTAGACTTGACTGAGTTAGCTTGTCATCTATTTTTCCCCAGCTAAGCTCTTAATGTTGGAAAGAGGAAGAATCGGACCTAGAGACTGGTATAAACCACCAACATAATAATAATTATTATTGTTAATAATAATAATATCTAACAAACTGTATAACTGGTCCTCTACTTTTTCTGGTTAATTCATAAAGCTTTTCATGAAAAGTATAGATTAGGGGTTGACCTGCTGGAAAGCAGGTCCACGGAGAGGGATTTGGGAGTCCTGGTTGACACCAAGTTACCCATGAGGCAGCAATGTGCCCTTGTGGCCAAGAAGGCCAATGGGCTCCTGGCTGCATCAGGAGCAGTGTTGCCAGCAGGTGGAGGGAGGGGATCCTGCCCCTCTGCTCAGCTCTGGTGAGGCTGCACTTGGAGTACTGGGTGCAGTTAGGAGCACCCCAATACAAGAGAGATGTGGATCTTCTAGAAAGGGTCCAGTGTAGAGCCATGAAAATGACTAAGGGACTGGAGCATCTGCTTTATGAGGAAAGGCTAAGCAAGCTGGGCCTGTTTAGCCTAGAGAAGAGAAGATTGAGAGGAGATCTGATCAGTATGTACTAATACCTGAGGGGAGAACGTAGGGAGGATGGGGCCAAACTCTTCTTGGTGGTGGCCAGTGACAGGACAAGGGCTAATGGGTACAAGTTGAAACACAGGCAGTTCCATCTCCATGTGAGGAAGAACTTCTTTGCAGTGAGGGTGCCAGAGCCCTGGAAGAGGCTGCCCAGAGAGGCTGTGGAGTCTCCTTGTCTGGAGATCTTCCAAAGCCGCCCGGCTGCCACCCTGTGCCCCGTGCTCTGGGTGTCCCTGCTGGAGCAGGGGGGTTGGACTAGATGGTCTCTAGAGGTCCCTTCCAACCTCAACCATTCTGGGATTCTGTGAAAAACAGAAGGACTGCTGGCAAAAGGTGAATAGAGCAAGGCTTGGCTGCAGAAGGATGTGAAAAGAGGAGGATTCCATGCACACAAAGAGCCTAGTAAATGAAGTTTTAAATGTAGTTGGTTGTATTTTTAACTGGAATTCAAGAGAGCATGTTTGCATCATTTACACCAGTATTTTTAACTCATGCCGTACAAATGCCCTCACAGATTGCATTTTAAACCTGGAAAAGAAAAATTCATAAGACATACTACAAAATCAATGCAAGGGTTTAGATTACTAGACCATTTGTGCCTTTTTTTCTGGGTGAAGCCTTGAAATTGTTTAATTTACCCTTAACTTCCTAATGCACAAATATCTGGCTAGTCCATGCCTTGAGTGTCCTATTTTAATAACGAGGTATTCTGATCTGCTTTGAAATGTAGCATCTGCCCATAATTTGTATTTAGGATTGTGCTCTAGACTTATGATATGAATTATTTAAAAGACTTTTTGTTTTTGGTTAAGCAGTGTCTTCACTGGTTGCTGTGGCACAGAGCTGATATAACTCAAGTAACTGTCAGAGGCTGGACAGCAGCTCATCTTGCAGCTATCCGAGGCCAGGATGCCTGCATGCAAGTAAGTATCAATGTTCACTTGCAAACAAAGCTAACTTGTGAACTGAACTTTTGTTTTTCATTTCTTTCAGGCTCTGTTGTTAAATGGAGCCAACCTAGAGGCTCAGGATGATCGTGGGTGCACCCCGTCACACTTAGCTGCAGCCCACGGGCAGTCCTACACGTTGCAGACTATCCTGCGAAGTGGAGTGGTGAGGGACTTTCATCTGCAGTTCCCTAGTGCAAGGGGGTGTGTGTGGGGGATGGCAGAATTTACTTTTACCATAAATTTTCATTTTTTTAAAAAATGGCAAATATGATATAAAAATGTTCCAAAAGTCTAGAGAGAATCAGTAATGTGAGAAAACAACATTCCACAGGGATGTCACTAAATGAAGGCTGGACACTGTGGTTATTGTGATTCTTTTACATTTGTACTACTCTTCTATAGTATAATAGACAAAAAATTAAAACAAACAAACAAACAAACTTAGGTGTATATTTAAGTAATAATGATGGATACAATGATAGAAGTATGTCTAAAAAAGTAGCCTTTATACATGTGTTATTTAAATAGAACAAAGAACATATGAAAAATACCTCTCTTGGAATGGGGTCTGTGCACATGGCATGAACTTTGAAAAAGGTTTGACTTAAATAATTGAACACAACAAATAGGTGATTCCTATTTATGAAAATTATCTTGTTTCCAAGTTTCATAAATGAATGAACTAACCTGCTGCTTTCCTTCCAGAATGCAAATGTTTCAGACAGGAATGACTGGAAACCTGTTCATTATGCTGCCTTTCACGGTCGCTTGGGGTGTTTGCAGCTGCTTGTTAGATGGAGAGCGTGCGTAGATGATGTGGATAACAATGGAAATCTTCCAGGTCACACATGTGTTTGTAGTCTCTGGATGGCAGTTGTTGTGTTATAGAGGTCCTGGGAGGGGAAGGGTGGCCAGGGCAGGGGGCACTGTCAGCTTTTTGGGTTTGTGTCAGAGTATGATGGATGTGTGTGATCAAATTCTGGCTAGTTCTTGGGCAGATTTTTGTGTTCTACTGCCTCTTAACTGCTTTGCTGAAACCTTTGTTCTCATTTACCTGGAATCTCATCTTGATTTTTGAAATACTGACATTTCTGTGTCTCTTTATCCAGTTCAAACCATGTGCTCTTTATCTAGTTCAAAAAATAGAACCGTGGAATCACAGAATCATGTTGGGCACTAGCTACTAAGAGACACACAGATTAAAATGTCCTTTATAAAGTTCCTTTGTGTGACTTCCTCAGCATCCTGTTGAAAATCTCCAAAAAGACATGGACTGAATACAACTCTCAAATGTATTTTTCCCTTACCATCTCTACAGCAAAATCTGAAGTTTTCTGACTGCTGTTCTGCACAAGGCAGATATCTGGTAAAAAGTTTAATCACAAAAAGTTGTTTTTGTCCTTGAGATTTGTGGGTATCTGGTAAAGATTTGTGACTGTTCAGTCAGTTTTGCATGAACAAAAGTAGTTAAGTACTAACTGACTGTAATATTTAGTACTTAACCTTAAGAAGATACTATTTCTTTTCACTTTTCCCAGAGTAACTGTAACTCACCAAAGAGATTTAAAACCAATGGGACAGCTACCCCAAACTCAGCACAGCTCAGATTTTGCTGCTTTAAATTTTAGCAATCATCTCTACCTAAATATCATTATCTTGCCATAAACCAGTATCATCTTTAAGAGCAGTGAGTCAGAAGAGGTGTGGATGGTTTGCAGCAGAGAGCTTATATGTGCCAAAATTTAACTTAAGTGTCAGGTCTTGTGCTTCTTGTCTGGGTACAAATTACACAGGGCATTTCTGCAGAGTGACAATACATAATTAATAAGCATTTCTTGTGCAACTTCTACTTGAGTTTTGAGACTTGGACTAGAGATTTCGACATATTCCAAAATATGGTGCTGACAGAGGAGCTAGATCTGATCAGACAGCAGGGTTTTCCTGGTGGTGAGCAGGGCTCTGTTGTGATATACTGTGTTTTACCTTGTGCTGTAGCTCATCTGGCAGCCATGGAAGGGCACCTGCTCTGCTTCAAGTTCTTGGCCAGTAAAATGAGCAATGTCAAGTGCACTCTGAAAGCCAGGAATGACCACGGGGAGACTCCAAGGGACTTGGCTGAACGATTCTATAAAGACAATATTTTGCAGTATATTGATGATGTGGAAAAGCAAGGGGAGCATCCAGAGACACAGGAAGGTGAGTATGGATTGCAATGTAATGAATGCTACAGAAATATTTAATGCTGGAAACATATTTGAGCAGCAGTATAACCTTTAAATAAGCAATGTAACCAACAGCTGTTGCTTTGGACACTTCATATACTTAGTCATAGCTAAAGACTAGGATACCCTGTGTGATTTATAAATGTTTTAGATTTACTCCTAGCTGAAATAAAAGTTGTCACTCTATTTTACACTCTGAATCCCAAGTTATCCATGTTATCCTTCTTAGACTTCACTAGGGAATCTGCAAAATTGTCTAACTCATGAGTGTGCAGAGTTGCCTGTTCAGAATCCTTTACTTGCATTGAGCAGCAATTTACTCTGGAAAAATCCCACCAAAATTAGGATTATTTGCTAAGCCTGTATGGTTAGTGTTTTAAGCAAGGAACAAAATAATTCATATATTTGGTGAGAGTTTATAATTCCAAACAGGCAGGTGACTCTAGCTGCCAACAGTAATAGAACAGCCATCTTCAAACAAAGGTGGCTTTGTTATTGCGGGTTTATGAAATTAGTCCCTTAGTTGTATAAGATACTTATAGCCATAACCAAGACATATTTAGTCCAGCCTGTGATGACCAGTGCTAGTTTTGCAGCTGCATTTTAACTGGTTTAAGGGTGCATTAGCCTTGCTAACTGCCGCTTTGAAATTTTCCTGCAGAAGTTAAGGGGAGAGAGTCAGGCTGTGAACGATGAATGTGAGCACGATGAATATGATGCTTATTAAAACTGTGGGCATCTTCTTGGCAACAAGCTTTTCATTTTCAGTTTTAGCTTTCCCCGCCCACAGTGCTGCTTTCAAAGGGGACCTGATAACACTTAGAAAATTAGTGAAAAGTAGAATAATCAATATTAACGAGCGGGATGATACGGGAGCCACTCTCATGCACAAAGGTCAGTAATCATGATCTGTGTTCCAGCTTGTTATTGTTGGTTTCTGACATTGCTTGCTTACTTTTTCTAGTGCTTACTTATCAGATAAATTTCATGAAAAACACCATCTCATTTCCTGAAGGCTTCAAAGGGTGACACATATTTTGTGGTCTGTGTTTGCGTAGGTGTCTTTTACTTTAAAAACAAACTAACCAGTTGAAGTCAAGAATTTATATTAGAACATCTAATCTGAAAATGGATTTTTTTTTTCTATCAGGTGAAATGTGACTTTTAGAAATGTTGGCTATCTAGGTATGATGATCTGTATTGTGGCCTGGGCCTTTATTTACTGAACATCTCTGTTCTGTGGAGGTGTTTTCTAAAAATCACAGCAAAGTCATTCGACTTCATAGCACGCTGTGAAGGAAGGGAAGCCCCTGATATCTAGCACATTTATTTGCAGGATGGTGCTAGCATTACAAACTAACTAACTAACTAACTAACTAAAGATCCTGCTGTGTTTTGAGGTTTCTTTTGTAATGTCTGAGAAAAGAAATGGAGGAGGAAAAAAAAGAAGCCAATATTATTGTAATATATATTTAAGATTTTTTTTTTCTCAGCCTCTTCCCACCTCTTTTTGACTAGATATAAATAGCAGAATTTATCAAAACATAATTATTAGGGTGAATATGAATGTTATGGGGAAAAATTGTAACCCATGATTGTTGCGTTTCCTTGTTTCAGTAAAATACAAGACACATCCACAGGAGTTGCTGTCAGAGATAGGTTTAATTTTCCTTGAGAAAAAGAGCTTTCAGGTTTCAGCCTGCAGGCCAAGTACCATCCTCCTATATATGAAATATCATTGCTGGGACCATGGTGTGGGAGGAGTAGCCCAGCCAGATCATCCGCTGAGGGCAAGCTGTTGTGTCAGACTGTGAAGTGAGAGGTGTTGCCCCCGGGTGTAGCCCCAGAAGCAACATGCCAGCCCAAAGCTCCGGCTTTTCTCCTGTTCCATGAGCCGTCAGTGCACGTCACAGATCTCACAAACAGCTGTGCCTGGTGTGTGGGAGCCCAGGGCTGGGGGAGGCCACAGAGCAAGTGTGGAGTGCTGCAAATAAGCAACATGCAGGCCTGAGTGCCAGAGAGTGTGAGGCAGCAGGTATCTGTGTGTGTCCCACGCTCGGAGCATGAGACTGGGCAGGTTGAGTTCAACTCCTAATTGGGAGGAATTGCTGTTAATTTTCTGGAGCTACAAGGAGGCACAAAGTAACATTGCATGATCTTCCTCAGAACTGCATGTGACTTGATCACGGGGCTCCTCTTGAAATAGTATTTCCCCTGTACGGTGTTTCTGAACAGAGACCCTGGGGCTGGGGTGTCAAACCATGCCAACAGGAGAACATCTTGGGTTAGAAACACAGCAACTATTGACATCTGACTTGTGCACTTTCCTTCCATCAGCCGCTGGACAAGGACATATCCACTGCTTACAGTGGTTGATTGAGATGGGAGCTGACTGTGACATTACAAATGAAGCTGGAGAGACTCCAAAAGATGTAGCCAAGAGGTAGCCTTGCCTATCCTGTGACTCTGCCATTTATTTGCTTACTATTTATGTACCAATGTCATAGAAATTACTCCTGATTTTCAGCGATGGAGTAAGAACAGATCAGGCCTGGGAATTCCAGCTTTGAGTAGTAAACAAAGCTATGCTGTAGCTGTAAAAAGTTGTAATTTCAACTTAATAGGGCTTTTTTTTTTTTTTTTTTTTGAGTAAGGTCAGACACAAAATATGAAAACAAATTGGTTTGGAAAAGGAGAGTTAAGAGCCAATATGCTCCATTTATGAAAAATGAGAACTAGATAAGGGCATCTTTTTTTTCCTGTTTATTAATAAAACTAATGCAGTTGCTCATGAGATTCAATTAAAAATTCCTGCAAAGGACAATATATCTTCGTTGTGGAAGTCATTGCCATGAAATTTTGCTGTGGCTGAAATTGCCATCAAAATATTATAAAAAGCAGTTCAGCTGCTCATAGTTTGTGCACCAATGCTTCCTTAAATCCTGAAACATCATCTGGTTGAAATAAGTGGGAACATGAAGAGTTTTAGAGAGTTTCTATCCAGTGCATGGAGCATGGATACATTTTTCCACGTGATGGGAATATTTCGTGTAGATTAACTGTTCTCTGTGCAGATTTGCCCAGCTGGCAGCTGTGGAACTTTTGACACAAAGAACTGGAGACAGGAATTCCGATGAGGAAGAGCTAGATGCAAACAACATCAAGTTTTTTGAGAGACATGGTGTGGAAGGGAGCACAGATAGCAAGGAAGATTTAACCCTGGATAAAGCAGAGAAAAGGAATGCACGCAGTAAGCATTTTTTTTTTTGTCATCACTTTTTATTTGGAAAATGTAGTCTCAAAATACTATATTCCTGGTTTCACTTCCTGCCAACTGCTGAAGACTTCCTTATAGAAGAAGTTAGAACTAAGTTATAAGACAACTTAGTTGACAGAATCTCTGTGCCATTGGACGTTCAAACAAGGTTTGGAAAATTAGCATAATATGATCAGAGTTTGACGCGGGTTAAATCTGTGTGGATGAAGCAACATTAGATTGCATGTTGTTTTTGAGAGCTCACTCAGTGGGTAGCTCTGGGCGTGCTGAGCAGAGCAGCTGCTGCTTTCTGTTTGTGAGATTCTTTTCCAGACCACTAGATTCCAGCATGGGTGTCGTCACTCGTGGCATGTTACCTACCTGGAGAACTCTGTCTTGCAGTAAGGGCCTATCGCAAGATTCAGGAACTTCAACAGCTTCTAGAAATTGCCTACAGCAACTACAGACAACTGGGAGGAATAACTGAGGAAGAAAGGAGGACAAAAAAAGAAGAAAGGGAAATGGAGAAGTAAGGCTAACTTGTCCCAGTAGTATTTAACTCTGTAATGCCAATTTAAAAGCCCCAGTTAAGGCTACCTCATGCTCAAACTGCTTTGGCCATTCCCTTTTTTCCACTTGGCTACGTTAGCCAGGCCAAAAAGAAAAGGACTTGAGCCATTTGTCTGGCCGTTTCTAGACTTCCACTCCCCACGACACTGATGTATTTTTGATGGATCCCCACTTCCTGTGCTTGTGTGGGATTATCATCTGCTCTTCCTTCAGGTTTTCCTGTTGCATATGTGCAGGAGATCTGATACATCCTGGCTGTGTTCACTGCATTATGCCTAATACATGTGCATGCAGCAGGCAATCTGAAAAAAAAAAAGCCCCTAGTGTTAGCAAGCCTTGGATGTAAGTGCATATAAAGCAGAAATTACTCAATGACCTGCTCCATTTCTGTGTCCAGAGCAATGCATTTCTGTGCTGAAGAATGCATTAGATCATATCCACACTACAAAACAAAACAAAAACAAAAAAATCAGCAAAGCTGCCCTTGCAGGGGAGCACTTTGCATAATGTCTGTCTAATTCTTGGGATCTCCGTTAAATCTAAGGATTCTGCTAGATGGTCAGGTGAGTGGATGGGCAGACCATCTAAGAGAAATGCTCTTCTGTCTATCAGATACTTAGGTCTTAAATGATGAAGTATCTTCCAAAAGACAGCCCTGTCTCCACCACTACTTCTCAAAGATTTGGCTACACACTATAGGTAATAGGTAATTATAGCTAATTATGTGCATTTTGCATTGCCTGATGACAGTAGCATCTTACCAGAAGAAAAGCAGGAGTTGTCACCTGGGGATGTCATTGTGGGGGATTTTGAATATTACTGCTTTAGTGTGGGTTTTTTTAGGCTTTAAGGGGTGGGAACTGCTGCCCAGTGCAATAACCCGGCTGCCTCGCATGGAAAAATCCCACCCTGTGAGTGCCACGTGTGGAGATGTGTCCTGTTAATCTCGAGGGTGCGTGGGTCAGCCTGCCCCCCAGCACTGATTTGCCTCCTGGGCACTGACCACTTGCAGTGCCAGGAGAGCTGGCGCAGCCGGGGAGCCTTGGGCTGTACATGGTCAGCCCAGGAAATGTGAGACCTCTTGCTGGGAGCTCTGCGGTTTCCAATATTTTCCTTTCACCAGACCAGCTTTTGAGGTCATTTGCTGACTGTAAGAAAAATATATCTGAATTATGGCGCTGTGAGCAGTTCAGGAACCTCAGCTGATTAGTGGCCGCTGTGAGTATATGACCGATGAGAGCTTGGGCAACCCTGTATCTAATGCTGCAGCCTCCCTCCACAGAGTGCTATGCAGAGTGTCATTTGAGCATTCCCAGCCGTGGCTAAGCCCGTTGCTAAAGAATTCAGGAAAGCTGAGAGCCCCTGCTCTCCCAGAATCCCAGTTTCGTGATTATTTCTCTGCTTTTGGCTTGTGCATCTAGGGCAGGAGACAGTTGTGGTCGACCCAAGACCTGTTTGTGGGAGGATGTCTCCATCTCCTGGTCGGTGCCGAGTACTGCTGAAAGCCACGGAGGGTTAAAACTGCTCCTGCTGGGGCTTTGCAAGGGGGCTGTGGCCAGGAAGGTGCCGTAGCCGAGTGAAGGAAGGGCGCTGCAAACATCACTTTGGCTCGCAGAGGAGGAGGGAGTTCCTCCACCCAGGAGAAGGGCCGAGCAGGATTCCCATGTTGGCATCCCCAGGATGCTCAGCACCTCCCTATTGTGATTTGCACCTTGTGTGGGAGGGAGCACCTCTCTTCTAGGGTCTTCTCCCAGAGAGATCTGTTAAATAATGAGCCCAGTAAAGAGGGAAGAGGGGCAGCAAGGTGGCCTTTCAGCCCATCCATGTGCGGGCCACAGGGTGTGAGCACCGCACCGTGGCTAAGCTGCTTCTTGCATGGAACAGATTACATGGGTTGCAGGACTGCATGGAGCAACCAGGGCAGGGCTGGCAGAGCCCCTGCTCAGCTGCTTTGCTTTCGCCAGGGCCGTGAAGGAGCTGGAGGCGCAGCTGGAATACGAGCGTGTCCGGCGGGAGAAGCTGGAGAGCCAGCTGGACGACTCCCGTGCCGAGATCAGCCTCCTCAGGAAGAGCCTGGAGAAATCCCGCGTCCCGCCTGCTCCCCCGCCGGTGAGTGCTGTGAAAGGGGCCCCTGCGGAGTGCTGGAATATTCTACTGGATTGCTATGTGCAGTGACCGGTGTCACCTGCTGTCATCTTGATTACCAAGCCCAAACGAGCTGCAGAGATGAGGCCCGGGAGCCCCAGCCTCGGGGTGCTGTGGGCAGCACGATGCCCGTTTTCCTGAGACAAGGCCACGCTCGCGCGCCGCTCCCAGCCAGGCACTGTGATTGCTGCTGGGAACTATTTGTTGGGCCAGAGGGAGAGAACGAGCAAAACCAACTTTATAGGTTAATTAAAAGGGTTGGCAAGCAGGAAGAGGGAAATGGGGCCGGAGCTTCATATGAAACATTTCTGTATTCCTTGGAGCAGCAATAGGGTTGCTGGTTAAAAGGGTCAACGTTCCCACCTTTGTCAGCCAGCTCCGAATGAGGTCCAGGTGCTTGGAGTGGCCCTGCTGCCCTGGGGAGGGGAGCTTGGGGGCTGCTCTGAGCAGGGGATGAGTGTTTAAGAACCTGGTTTTGTTACCATTTAAACTACAGAAACGGCTGAGGCCATTGAGGTCCCTGGGAGAGCAAGGTGCTCACAGCCCCAGGCAGCTGGGGCCTGTGCCGCGCTTCCCAGCCTTGCAAAAATAGCCATTGCCATCCATCCAATTTCGATCCATTCTAGTCCTGCTGCTGCCATCTCCTGGTCCCAGGGGAACATGGCGTGGCTGCGTGTGCCGCACGCCAGACTGTGCTCAGGAGCAGGAACCCAAAGCAGGGAGGCCTGCAGGGTGATCCTCACCCACCCAGGCAGGGTGCTGGACTCGTAGCCACCAGATTCCTTGTCTGTGTCCAGCAGCAGCTGCTCCAACATCCCTAGTTCGCAGTTTGGTCTCGAGTACTTAAACAGGGGCCTGTGAGGCCTCTCGGCCATAGCGAGTCCCTCAGGCTGGTGCATTGCAGCTCTCATCCTTCCAACATGCCCTAGTGACCTCAAGCTAAGATGGAAGCGGGTTTAGATGATGCCGAGACATTTGTAAGACAAATTCTCAAGGACCTTTCTTAAGGATGCAGCCTTTGGCTTGGCAAGGGCCCTCTGAGGCCCAGAGCAAGCAGGCTATACTGCAGCTTTCTAACACCTGGGCAGCAGGTTATGCCCTGTGCTCAGGCATAACCACCTTGCACAGCTCCTTCCCTCTCCCTTCATCCACTTCTCCCCCCTCTTACTCCTCCTTCTGCCCTCCCCTGCAGGGTGGCTTCCTTCAGCAAAAATGTCACTGTCTGTATCCACAGCCCACCTGAAAATATTGTCTGTGCTGCTCACCCAGCCATCTGGGATCACTTTGGCAAACAATGCCTCATTTCTAGGGTAAAACAGTGCCTGGAATTAGTTTGCTACCAGTAGCAGTCTGAAAAAGCACATTTGGGCATTTCCTCGCGTGTCGCACCATCCCTAGCTGGCAACAACATCTGCCGAGGCAGATTTGTTTTCAAAACTATTGCTCTGCTCAACTGCTGAACAAGAGATCTTCAAAATGTCACCCTGCTGTGACTGCCATGCTGAGCACTGGGCACTAAGCTCTGCTTTGCATTGTGCTTGGCCCTAGATGTATCCTCAAGCCGAACACTTGATCTGTTTCTAGCTTTGCTTTCGTCAGCTGCCCTTTGCAGCTGAACATCAGCCTAATCTCTGCTTCCTTAAGGGGAAAAAAAATATGTTTGTGCTAGCGCTTCATGCTGGCTGTCCCACAGAGTGTGAAAGGTTACAAGAAATACACGCTCCCTTCTCTGCTCTTTAACGTCATTTACCAAACACAGGAACACAAAATCAAAAACAGGTTATATAGAAACAGCCCAGAAAGCACCAGGCTTGTGGCTCAGTCACAGGCAAGATGGGCAGCAGGGCAAGAAGAAAAAGAGCCTGTCCAGAGCAGGTCTTTGACTGCCCTGTCTGACAAGCTGCAGGTGCAGTAGCTGATAGAATAAAGTATGGCCTCGGCTGTTAGTGCATTTGTTTTGAACACAGTATTTTCTGGCTATTCAAGTGCATACATGTCTGCTCAAAATCTTACCTCATTGGGTGGCCTATTTAAGTAATCACCATTTAATGGCTGTGCTGTCCTTTGTTTCAGGAAACTGAGGTGACAGCTGATTCTTGCAAAGAGAAGAAGAAAATAAAGAAGAAGCCACTCTGCAGCCCTGGAGGGGTGTTTGTGAAGCGATGCTGAGGAGCTAACCTTGCAAACGGGGCAGGCAGGCAGGCTTAAGAGAAGGATGTGAGCGCAGGGATGCAGTTGTGTCCAAGACAGCCAAGCCAGGCTGCACTTCAGTTTTGTAAACAATTTTCCTAGTTCTCTGCGATAGAAAATATTTTTAAATCACAGAAGCGTTTTTTTTTAAAACTATAAAAATTCTTTTCCTATCCCAGTAGCTGTTTGGCAGCAGCTTTGCTGCCAACAATTATAAACAGCAATTGAAGAAGTAACTGCAGACCTGTCACAGCCCACTAGGCCTCCCCATCTGCGAGGCTATTCTGTATTTTGTCTTTAAAAGCAGCACCTTGCTTCTTAAAATAGATCAGACAGACAGTGAATCTTGGCTCCACACTAAGGATCTAGAGACGGGCATTTGCTTGACTGCAGACTTGTGCTAAGTCCTTTGCTTTTCATGGAGCCATTCCTAAGGAGCTGCCTCCCAATGCACCACGTGAAGGGTCCTGCTGGGATCTCTGCGTCTTAACTCGGGGCTGAAGGTTTCACTAAGTTTCGGGGCATGTTCAAATCAGAAGCAAGCAAGCCTGGCCTCCATGTCCCCAAAATCTTTTCATGATTTTACACATAATAAAGATTTTTCTCCCAATCTGTATGCTATTGTGAAATTCCTGGAACCTTCATCACACCTAATACTGAGACAATTTTGATTTCAATAACAAAGTCAATGATGTAAGACTTTAATACAGGTTAAATTGAATCCTGATGGTGGAATCAGAATGGGCAGTTTGCTACCTGGCAATTACTGACGGACTGCCCACAGCAGGCTCAACCCTCAACAGAAAAGCTCTGTGTCTATTGCAAAAATGAGATTTTTGTAAGTTGTCAATATGAATTCCAATCTTTCAGACAGCAAATATAACAACATCATTTTATTTTATTAAATGAAAATGCTTAAATACATCACCTCAAGCACAAAATACAAGAATTTGCGGGGTACCAGCAAATTCAACTGTAAAGAAAATAGAACCGCAATAGGAAAAAAATGGTCATAATCCCAAATCTTGTGCTCTATAGCCCATTGAGAGGCTATTCCTGAAGTAAAGTTTAATCCAGGGAGAATTTTAATTTACCACAAGACTCCAACTAAGGCTGGGCATTTATACTTGGCAAAGTGTGGCTGCTTCAGGGCTGGAAGACACCACCCGTTACATCCTGTCTGGGCAAGCAGAGTCTTGCAGGAGGCAGGGGGATCGTTGCCACACGGCAGCTCAGAAGTCACTGCAGCCCCTTTATTTCCACAGGAGACTGTTCTGAACATTTATTTGCCCAGGGCTTGAAACTAAGAATATCTCCCTTTCGAAAGGGAGGCAGGCAGTTCTTACTCTGTTGGCCTCAGTAGGTATGGGTCAAAGGTATTAAAAAATTATGGAGACATCTTAGTTTTAAGTGGGAGTTTAAATCTGTGTAAACGACTTTTCAAGAAAAAGAGGCTTCTCAGGAAAAGCCTGGAAAGGCGTTTATAAATATTACCAAGGGGCCCTGCTTCAACCCATCAGAAAAGAGTAACAGACTGAGTAACTTAAAATCCAGATTTTAAGTTTATTTGAGACTAGAATACTCCTCTATTCAAGATTAGAATACTCAGTTTGGATCACAGTCGATCTGTTGGAACCTGACATTACTATTTCCATATTTTCATGGGCCTATCGAATGTTTAGCACTTCCATTCTGAGGAGAGCTGAGAGCATAAAGAACATTCTGAAAGACAGAACAAATTTAATTCTGAAACTTTTTTGGAAACACTTTCTGATTGAAGTAGAAAGTCTCTTGAAATAAACGACTGAATAAGGAACAAAGAATTACTACCATGCATTTAGCTACTGTCCCTCCCCATGTCCCCAGTTATTTTGGTCTTTAGTGTTACCTATTCAGAAAACAGCCTTAGTGCACATCAAGCCCAAAGGGTACCAAGATTACCTACAGCTCAAACACGACAGTCTAGCAGATGCTGCACGGTGGCCTTTTCTCCATCTGTGTTTGATGCAGTCATTCCATTTAGATCTATTTCCAGAACCTGTAGAATCCCAGTGCTATTGCTAGGCAAGTGAATACTGAAGCTGTTGAAACAAAAGAAAAGAGGTAATAATTAAGTCATTAAGCCTCTAAAACCTGATCAGTTGTCTCATAGTAACATTTGAGTTAATGTTAAAATAAAGCTAAATGGGTTTGTCTTTGGACTTGTCTCACTCCCAAATGTCATCTGTTATTCCTTTTTTATTCAGCTCTAATGCAAGATAAATTACCCTAAATATATCCTCTGTATATACCGAGAAGTCAATCTCAAATCAGACTTGGATTTGTCCTACTTGGCAGGGACAAGTATAAATACTGCTACACTGAACATGCGCTGCTTAGAAAGGCTGAATGGGAGGCAGGACTGGGTGCAGCAGGAAAATGCAGTAATAGCAAAATAAGTTCTCCTATTTCCATATTCCATCAAGCAGAAATCACAAGGACTTTCAGGAACTGAGAGCAGACTGACCCACAACACAGCTTACACAGACTCGTGGGAACGTAGAGATACCCTGTCCCAGTCCCAGGCTAGTTCTGAGTGTCAGGAAACTTTGGGGATATCATAAAGCGCCTCAGGAGAACTTTTGGAACAGCTCTGCTCCTCCTGATCCCAATTCTGGGCACAATCCTAAAGTAACTGCAGTGTTTTCATGCGCTTCCTCCATGTCCTGTGTCACTTTTGCTTTACAGGGGGAATATCCCCCCAGTCCCAGTTATCTGCTGCTGCACGGCTGATTCCTTGGATGCCATTTGCATCACCCCCTTGTTTGCAACACACAGAAATGCAAACAGACATGAGAGACACAACCAGTTTACAAAATATTTTCTAGAACTGTGTCTCCCCAGGCTTTAAAAACATATTTGAATAAAATTCTGTACTTCCAAAACACAGCACCTTCTTGCTTATCACATACCTGCCAAATAACGGATTGTATCCAGTTTATTAGATTCCATAAGTGTCTTTAAGGAAGCTATTTCAGTGTCAATTTTATTACTGATTTCTGAGATAACACTGTTGGTACTTGAATCCTAAAACATTAAAAGAAGACATATATTTGACTGTGATCTCTAGCCCTTTCGGTTCTGCAAAAGCAAAGAGAAATGCCTTGCTATCAGAAACGAGAAAGAAAAAACTTTAAACCGTGTTTCCAACCTGTCACCGAAGAAAAACATGTAACTGCTAAGTGACCTCAGAAGAAACCAGACAGCACTTAATATAATCTCAGTTGGGTATTAAAGAAGGGAGAAAAGAAGAAAATTTACATACAGCAGATTTTTCTCTAATGCCCCACTCAACGTAAAAGCACCATTCTCTAGTGTATAGATGAATGTCTGAATTCCTGTAATGGAATTATGTAATCATGCAGCAGTCACATTCAGAGAAGAAAGGGGGACAGATGGGACATGTCCACCACAGCCTCTTGGCCTTCAGTGCTGCTCTGAGGACTCGCAGCCCCCAGACTGTTCCTTGGTTGCAGGCAGCTAAACCTGCACCAGGTTTGGCCTTAACCACGGGCAAGGGCAGCGTGACAGGGCACAACCCACATGGAGCACGAGTTGAACAGTTAAAATGGTGAGGAAACATGTCCTGCCTGACCCTGTTCACCCAGGGGACGTTTAGCACAAATCCCATAGACCTCGACCACAAACACACGTTCTGTGAGTGGTCCCACACAGAAATCCTGTTGGTTTTCCCAATAGTTTTGAGTTGACATGCCATAAAATAAGAATAGTTCCACATTACGAAACGGGCTCTGTTTAATACTCACTTTCTTATGAAACTCTGTAGTTGCTTCCATGAGTTTCTTCTCTTGATCTGTAAACTGTGAGTGAAAGACACATAACAACTGTAGTACGGGAGAACAAGAAACAGAACTGAGAAGGGCATCCTCAAAGTCCAGCTTACCATATCCGTCACTCTGCTTCTTTCCAGGTTTATATCCAGCTTGCTGTCAGCTCGGATTTTACTTGTTTCATTCTTTAAAACAAATAAAGATTATGAAAAATAACCGCCTACTTCCCCTAAAGTGAGCGTATGCATACTTGCTGTTTACTTACCATTAGTTGTTGTTTAACTTGATCTAATTCAATTTTCATTTTCTATGTGTAAGGGAGAAAAGAAAATATTATTCAGAAAATAAGGTATTGCTATTGCATGGTTACCAGTGCATTCGTTATAATTACTCTCCCATGACTTTTCTCCTAATGGAGTAACTTGTTCTCAGTTACATAACTAGTGTGTGTTCAATCTATATAGCCAGGTATGACTTATTGGAAACAACCTAATTGGAAATTAAGGTTTTTTTTTTTTTTTTTTTTTTTTTTTTGCAACGATATACAATAATAAACTTGTTATATTGGGACTAAGTAAAAACAAATCCTGAAAAGCTGTCAAGACAACCAAAATACACCTAAATCACTAATTTAAATTGTTGCATAAAAATGGCTGATTACTCTCCCTATACTGTATGCTTTATGATAAATCTCTACTAGAATGACCCCTAAATAAAAAGATTATTCTAAGATGCAAACATTTTTTTCTTTCCAGAAGAACTAAACAAGTCTTGCCAATTGAAATAAATTTTATGTGATTACAAAAGTCATTATGTACAAATTTTTCAACTCTGACAGAAGCATCCATGATTACTTCTACATAAGAATTTTATTCCTCAAAAAAAATATTCAGCAGGTATAGCCCAACATACATTAGAATTTAACTGTTTAATTTAAAACACTTGCAAATACCTCATTCTCCGCTCTCAAGTTGGCAAATTCACTTTTCTCCAGGATGACCATATCTTTCCGAATAGAGTCCAAATGTGCCATTATCTGCTGTAAAGTTATTTCCTTTGAAACAACAAGCAGGTCAGAATGATTAAGTCCCATACTTTCTGACAAAGCCAAGGAAAGCAGAGGTTTTCAGGTCTGAGATTGTGAAATAAGCTACAACAAAGCACAAAATAGGGAGAAAAACAAAAAACAAAGAACGGGAGAGTGGCCAGATCACAGAAAATTATAGTTGGATTTTTCTGGAAGATTGAGGAAAGCAGTATTCCTATGCCTAGAATAAGGAAGTTACCTTGCTGTTTAACATGAGTAATGACAGTTCTGTGGGATTCCACCTCTAAAGCTCCAAGCCAGCGAAATGAGAAGCTCTCTATCAATATACAGTATTTCTCAGTTCCTATGTGGAACTAAATACCTAAAACACATCCTGACGCAGCTTCCCCTGAAGTTTGACTTTATTTTGTTTCACATAATTAGGTTGCAGCTTTTAATAATGCCTGGTAAAGCTTCAGCTGCATTTACATTTAGGATGTGATTTTCTCATCTGAAAATAGGCAGCTTCAGCACTGGTGACATAACAACAAGCAGAGTTGCTGTCCAACAAAATTCCATGCAAACTGCTTTTGGGATACTGACTTAAGTGCAACAGGATCCCCCAAAATAAATGTTTCCACTTTGACTTAAAAAAACAAACAACAGAAACAAGGTTTTGGCTTCTTCATTTTTGAGACATATTTAAAGGAATGTTAGATAACTTTTACCACAAATAAATGTCAATGAAACCTGCTGTAATCAAGACTCAGCAGTTTCAAAATAGCAATTAATGTTTAATTGCAAGGAGGAGGTCATAATTTCAGTTTGTAGAACCTTCCTAACGATGCATTACTGTGTGCAAGAGCTTTATTTTGGCATTTTTTAAAGATAAATCCTATCATTACCAGCAAAAAAATGATTGCACCCCTTTCCCAGCTGACTGCCTCCAAACACATTCACAGTTGTTTGACGCCAAAGCAAAGGACAAGTTGGGACTTGGCTTGGGAGGTGCTGAACTGAGCACTGCCATGGCCAGGCCAATACAAACAAGTATCAGGGCTCCCTCCCTGGCTGTCCCCAAGGGCAGGTGACATTGCTAGACTGCTAAAATCTCTTCCTCCTAAAGCACAGAGGCTCCGTCCACCCTGTCTGGGACAGTTCCCAGCCAGAGGCTGCACTAACAGTTTATGAATTAGAAAATAATGAAGTGCAACAAAAACAGCTCCTGTATGAGCAAAACTGACATCTTTACTACTGTAAACTAAAAAAAAAAAACAAAAAAAAAACAAAAAAAAAACAAAAAACAACAACTCCCTGCTGTTTTATGTAGAGTTTTGTTATCTTGCCTTCACGTTTTCTACCCTCAACTGTTGTGAAGGGCTGTGAAATTTTTTGTTTCACCTCATGGAATCACAGAATGCTTAAGGTTGGAAGGGACCTCTAGAGATCATCTAGTCCAACCCCCCTGCACACGCAGGGTCACCTACAGCATGTGGCTCAGGACTGCGTCCAAGTGGATTGGGAAGATCTCCAGAGAAGGAGACTCCACAACCTCTC
Source organism: Nothocercus julius (assembly GCA_013398735.1). Classification (NCBI taxonomy): domain Eukaryota; kingdom Metazoa; phylum Chordata; class Aves; order Tinamiformes; family Tinamidae; genus Nothocercus; species Nothocercus julius. Next base: position 4,257,676 of record VZSV01000042.1, read on the forward strand.
TGGGCAGCCTCTTCCAGGGCTCTGTCACCCTCACTGGCAAGAAATTTTTCCTAAAGTTCCTGTGGAACTTTTGGTGCTTCAGTTTGTGGCCGTTTCCTCTAGTTCTGTCGGTGGCCACCAATGAAAAGAGGCCAGCCCCATCCTCCTCACTGCCTC
>VZSV01000042.1:4261621-4298163 GCA_013398735.1 Nothocercus julius
TCCCCGCCGCACTGCACAGGCGCCGCGCGGGGCACGCTGGGTGTTGTAGTCCGCGAGGTGGCGAGGCGGACGCTGCGCCCCCGTGCGGGGTGGAGGAGCGGCGGCGCCCGCCCCAATGCGCATGCGCGTGGCGGGGAGAGAGGTTGCCATGGCAGCGGAGCCCGCGCTCCCGCCTCGTGGCGGCCTCAGCCAGCACCGCCGCCGCCATCTTGGTGTCCGTCAAAACGTCGGGGGAGGCAGCGCGGCTCGGGGTATTGAGCGCCAGGGCGCCTCTTTTCCTGCTCGGCTGTCCCATGTTTTCAAACTGTAGAGTTTTTATCATCTATCTGTTAGTGATGGCACAGGAATACGGAGAATAAACTTCTGCTTAAAGGGAAGGAAGCCCTGTTCTTGTGTGAACGCTTGCACTTCTTGCTCTCACCTTGCCGCTGTGCATGCATGGCTGTGGTAGCATGCATTTAAGAGAAACGTGGCCATTTCATTTCTCTCCTACCCTGAATTTAGGCCTTCCTCAGTGCTTGGAAGCTGTAATTGCTGCCAGCAATCTGTCCGCTTCAGGCCACAAATTTTTCTCTTAGCTTGTCCAAGGTTTGCAGCTGTTCAAATGGATGAATTTTGCTTTCATTTGCAGCAAATAAATATGAGTGGTTTGGTGATTCAGCCCAGTACCACCAAAGGCAGTTTGGTCTCTGAAGAGTGTACGGGAATGTTGCTGATGCCTGATGAGAGCTGTGAGGAACGAGTACAGTAAAAACACACATATGACAGCACATAGAGGAGGGTACGTGGACGTGAAGCACACCTCCATCGAAGAATTTGTGCTGTTGATGGAGTCGGCCGTGTGTCAGTGACTGTGTCCAGAGTTAGAATTACGTCTGCGGTGGAGAGGGCTGTGCAGAGGCGAATGGGCACCCGCTTTCTACCAGCTGCTCCTTGATGACTGAATTGCTCGTAATTTAGCCTATTTTTTTTCCCTCATTCTCTGTGCTCCACTCACTGTACCTTAGATAACTGGTATAGATCAGCTTCTGTAAGCCTGGCTGTGCCTGTATCGAAACATCCCTGAGTTTAAATGCAAAACGCGACCTGGCTGCAGTTCTTCCAAAAGAGAAAACCCAAACTCTGACTCCCATTGCACTGCACACATATATGTAACTGTATGTGTGGCCTGTATAACTGTAACCTATATATGAACATGGTGGCTAGAGAGCAGGATAGAAAATTCTATGTCAAAGCCTTATATTGGGGCTGAGGAGATTTCAGTTCCACACTGGTTCCTGATTTCCCGTGGATTCCTGTTGACTTTCGCCTATCATTGAACCATCTCATAGTTCCCTGCCTTGCGTGATAATAATTTTGATATTTATTCTTGCCACTTTTTCTCTGTTTTGCCAATTTCATGTGGAAGGAGGTGTGACTTTTCAGCGTACAGCACTGTATTGCTGCCTGGTCTTGGTTAGGACTCCGGTGTGCTACTCTACAGCACTGTGTATAAGTTCTGTAGGTAGTAGTTTGCCGGCGATGCCTCCACGCGGGTATCATCTCTTAACATTGTTCTGGACACACCAGAAGCTCACTCCTGTTGTGACGGGCAAGTGCAACAGCTCCATGCCAAGCCCCTTTCCCATGGGAAACCCAACTGGGACTGCACGGAGCCTGCCCGGCGCGCTGCTGTCGCCTCTCTGCAGCCTTCCTGACAGACTGGCACAATAAATCATAGCACGCTGACTAGTTCTGCTTTCAACAACCTGTCTTCAACAGTAGCCAAATGTATAGATGGAAATAAGATCTGCAACTGTAGCTGTCTCTCTGCCCGTCGTTTCGTCATAGTTATTCCAGCATTCCTAACACTATCTGCTATTGTTTCTCCGTGAACAAATGAGGCAGGAAATTGATGTGGGTTGGATGCGTTCTAGGTTCAGCATGTAAAGACTAGCACTTGCATCTCAAAACATGTTTCTAAGCAAAAGTGACTACAGAGCACACAGTTTCCCCCAAGTATGGCTTGATAATCAGGACTTTAGTCTTGCTACTCACTGAAGAGCTGGCCTTGAACCAGCCACCCCAGTCTGTCTATTTTGAATCCTCATGCTGTGATTCTTTCCATACATGTTGTTATTAATCACACAGGGACTCAGAACACAATGGAAATAATGCATTTCATCTAAAAGACAGTATCATTTCAGGATGAAATTTCCACTGAAATTGTAAGGAAGGATGAAATGATCCATCTAAGCTAAGCCCTTGACTTTCCCTACCTCCCAGATAAGTGCTTCAGAGTTGGCTACTCTGGAAGGGATGAATAATGGTCTTGACTGATTTTTTTCTTCATTTTATTCCCTATCAGAGCAAAATTCAGATTTCAAACACTCAGAATGTTGTTGCGCTTTAACTAGTATTTGTAAAACACTTTAGGCTCTCTTGGGCATCTCTTTTGTGGTAGAAGTTCAGGAATTCTGAAATAACTTCTTAAAAGAAAAAAGAATATTGCTCATGCTACTTTTTATAACTGGTTATATTTGAACTACTAAGTTTGAGAGCCATGATAAAACATAAGGTACCTGTGAATAAAAAAAGCTGCAGTTTTCAGCAGTGACCGGCAAGAGCAGATTATCTGAACTCACCCACCTCTGTGCCCTTCACAGAGCCCTGATTCTCCCACAAGGGGAACAGCGCCGTGCTTTAAGCTGAGCATGTGAAAAATCAGTCTGTCAGGGACACTAATCAGAGCAGAAAAGGCTCCTTGATGATAAAAGTTTTTTTTTTTTAAATAATCTTGATTTCTAAGCAGTTGAAGGTCCTCTGGGGTGCCCAGTTTGATTCGACCTTCATGAACTCTTTGTCCGCACTCGGTGAAAAGGGCTGTAGTTTCAATGGTCCTGCCTATTTTCCTTCTTTTTGTAAGAGCCAGTCTGGGAAGTAATAGTTTTTTTCTGGTAGCATTTGCTAGGTTGGGGTGTGACTTTCATTCGGAGGGCTAAGCTGAGAATGAAGATGGAAGGAAGAAGTGTATGGAGTATGAAGGCAAAAAGCTCAGGAACTCAGTAGAAGGACATTAGTAGGAAAGCAAGTGTGAGGTGCCTGTGCTGAGCTTAATTCCACACTCCTGCCATGGTAACAGATGCCGGATTCAGCAGAAATGCTCCAAGAAACCTCGCCATATCTAAAGCACTGAGTTACCAAGTCAACAATTCCTATGTTGCCAAGATACAGACCTTAGGAGAAAAACAAAAACAAAGGAAAAAAAAAAAAACAACAAGAAGCTGTCACTAAGGACCAAAGGCCCTGGGTCCAAAGCCTCCCTTGGGGAAGGTGTTGTCAGCAGCAGCAGTGTCACACACACACTCAGGATGGCAATTGCTCCTTCAGTGGTGCCCAGTCGGTCGTTTCAAACCACACGGATTCCCTCGGAGGACCGAAAGGCTAAGTGCCCCAGGCCGTTGATTTCCTACTTCAGACAGACATGGAACCAGCAAACCAGGTTTTTGGAAGCTGTAATTTCTAACAGCAGGTGCTAGCTGCTGGAAGCAGATCACCTCACTAACACAGAGTGGCTTTGAAGGTAAGAGGGGCAGGCAAAACATGCCATAGGAGGGCAGCAGCCTACAACGAGACAGGGTCAGATCGTGAGACTTTGTGTATTCTGATCAGATCCCCCTCCCACTCTGTTTTATTTATTGCCATTTATACAAACACAGTGGAGGGCACCTATTCATGTGCTCTCAGCTGCCCGTGACGCAGCTTTCACATGAATACTCGTAATACATCCCCATATTGTGTGTCGGGCACAGCCAGAGCTTGCAGCAGAGATTGCTTCGTGCTGCAAAGGTGTTTAAAGGCAGCAAGCCCTCCCTCTCAAGCAGCGGGAAATTCCCAAGGCAAGCAGATAAGGAACTTAATGAAAAATGGTTGGAGTGGAAGCAGCGAGGGGCTTGGAGAGAGGTGGGTTTAATGACACAATTAAATTTTTTAACCTTCCTGTTACTCTTTCCATATTTTACCAATTTTTCATCATTCTACAGGTTTAATGGGAGTTCTTGGTTGTCCCCCTTGACTGCAAGGACTTAGTTGAGTTAATGGTGATGATATCCAGTCACTGGAACACAGGGCGTGAAAGGAGCTGTGGCTTGAGGCCAGTCCCTCTGCAAACAAGTAGAGCACTTATTGATTTTTTTCTATCCATTTTCTTCAAGATCTGGAGTTGGTTTGCCCACCAAATAGCTAGCAATTTTCTTTCTTGAGATTAGGTAAACCACGTATTTTCAAAAGTAGGTCTCCCTGAATGGCATTTAGAAACCTAAACTGCAGCTGGGCTTTCAGAGTATTGCACATACAGGGTGAACTTTCTCTCTGGTATCTCTTGTTCCTGAATGTTTCTGAGTTTCCTACCTCTGGAAATGGTCTAGGCTATGGCATTCTGTGTTTTGGCTGTGTTAATCAACACACATCCCTGGCCTCAGCACTTGGAAACATCTTCTGGGGCCTGGGACCATTGTCAGAAACAGAGAACAATAAGTTATAGCAAAACAAAATACTATTTTATCATAACAAATGCAACTAAGTATAAGCGAGCAAGGAGTTTGAATGTAAAAATGTAAAAATGTCAGTGTGGTAGTTTGCATTAAATAAGCTATGGCCCTGTATCAAAGCCCGAGGGTAATGAGTGAGCGACCCAGGCAGATTTTACTTCCACGGATGCTAAGACAGAGCCCATCCTAGACCATTCTCTCCTGTCAGCTCGTCCTCACTTCCAAAGTAAGTGCTTTAAAAAATAAAATGATTTCCTTGTAATCTGGTGGATAGATACTTCGTCTTACACTGTTTATTGACATCTGGAAGCAGTATGTTGTCTGCTGAAATATAGCTCTGGTGTTGTCTTTTCATGATGGCCATCTTTATTTTTTTTTTTTCTTTTTCCAAGAATCTGCTTATCAGGAATTCTTTGTGGTCATTTGGGTTGTTTTGTAGCAGCCTTGCTGCTAAGTCAACTAGTATAGGAAGGGGACATTCAAGGAGGCAGGAAACTTTGTTACGAATGGTGGCTGATGGCCCTGGGCTCCATCTGAATCCCGAAACCAGAGGAAGGGAACATTACCCCACCACTAAGTCCAGCAGCACCACTGAGCCTTGGTGAAGATTTGGGGTGATGTTTGCCCTCTCACATCCTAAAACCTCTGACTTGACGAGGACTGACCCCGTGAAAGAAGCCATGGTATAAAGTCACATCCCTGGGTAATGGGAGGAAGGAGGCAGAACCAGCTCCAGTTCCTTCCTGTCGTCACTACTGAGGCAAAGCCGAAGTGCAGGATAGAGAAGCCCTGCTCTTAAGTGAGGTCTGAGAGCCCAAACTGGGACAACAGCTAGAGTCTAGAAGAACTTGCTGTTTATGAGGTACTGTCCTCTAATCATTTCAGCACACAGTTGTGTGCTTGGCATCACAACTATTTAGGAACATGAAGCCTCCACAGTGTTGATCTCATTTCCCATCACTGCTCGGCTCTCCTGAGTCTCAAAGACTGGCTAAATCACTGCTGGCTACAGAACAGGCTGTGGTGCTTTAGTGCTTTAGTAGCAGGAATCTGGCGGGCTTTTAGCCAAAAGCACCTTTTAGGCAAGGGCTTTGTTACCTAGCAGCTCTCCAGAATAGTTTAAACCTTTGCTGAAAGTCCCCTGGGAAGGGCTGATGCTTTGCAGTCAGTTTTGAACTGGCAGTGGCTTAGGAGCTTAACTGTGCTTAGGAAATAGCTTTAGAGAGGAAACAATTCCAGTGCAAAAGCAACAACAGGAAACACCCATCTATGTTCCCCATATAAAGGAGTAAGCCCTGCTTTCTGGAAAACTTTCTTGCTTCTTCAGCGCCTATCACAAACCTTCCACTTAAATAAACAAACTTCCAGCAAAGTAGGTTACCCTCGGAATAAACATGCAAGAAGAGGCAAGGGGTTCTGTAGTAGGATATATCACCCTTCTGCATGATTCATGTAGTCCCATGAGGCTCAGATAATTTCAGCTAGATGGAGCATGGGCAACTAACAGTCAGACTACAGTGCTGTGGTTTCTATTAGTTGACATTCCTCTTTGTCAGTGTCTAGAATAACCTGGATTAAGACGCCAGTGGGATGGGACAAATTAGGATAGTGAAATATAATGCGTTATCATCAATATATTTGATTAAATCTCATCTAAGTCAGTGGGGCTGCTCTAGTCAATGCCTCCATGCTGACTTGCATCAACAGAAGCTTTTGCTTCTTTATATACCTGCAGTATTGATTAACCTAGACCCTGTCAGCATCTCGCCACTGGGAAAACTCAATGTGCAGATTCTGTGTGTGGCTGAAGGGAATAAAATTCTAGTATGGAGATTAATTAGGGAAAGAACTCTTAAGTGCTGGGTTGCTCAGTGCTCTTCTTGCTTGTCTCTCTGAATTACTGTCTCTCTGGTCTCCACAGGCTTGTCTTTTACCACACGTTCTCCAAACACTAGCAGTTTTCCAGTGTTGCCCATTCCCTGCCTAGCAAGGATGCTGAAGGACCCGGATGCACTGGAGAGGCTGCCACATAAACAAGTACACAAAAGTCACTCTGGTATCATGCAAATGGGATCTCATTATGGAAATGGCTGTCAGCTCCCAGTATTTCCCAGGGAGATCATTTTTAATGGGTCCTGAAGTTGCTAGGAAAGTCTAATGGGGTCTGAAACACTTTGTCTCCGATCACACAGTGCTGTTTTGCAACCACGTAGACATTGATGCATTTCCATGTAGGCGCAGCCAGCACCACTCAAGCCACAATGCTCTGTGTCTTGGGAACAGCTCGCAGACCATTGTTTTCACAGATCTTCTTGCTTGAATAGATCATAGCAGAACTAAGAGCTTTTCACAGGCTAGTCAAGTATTTATGAGCCTGGAAACACAGCAAATATATTTCTTTGCAAGTTAATGCAAATCCAACTGGGATCTTAAAAAATTTAATAGATGAGCTTCAGAAAGGTACATTGCTTGCTTCCATACAAGTGGAGATGGGGAGACATCTCAGTTTAGAGCTCCCTCAATGCACAGAGGGTGCAGCCGTGCTCGATTGGTGAGATTGATCTCTGCAGCAGGTGCTCAGTTCTAGGTGCTCATTTCATCCATCTGGCCTGTGACTCAATGCGCCGTTAATGACATTTTCCTGTAAGGACATTTGCTTTTTCAGCAATGCCACCGTGATTAGATTTGCTACGGCTATATGCAAAATGCAACAGACCTGCAGAAATGGCTGCAACAAGTCCTATGTGCCACTGCATAACTGAGTTAAATGAGGTCATTTTTCTCCCCTGTCCCAGGTACAATAGTTTACACCGAAGAGCACTGTCATCTTGCCCAAATGTTAATTGAATATGAAAGTGTCTGAAACACCAAATAAAAGAGCTCACGCCTGAAGTTCAGTCCCCAGGAGCCTCTCTAAGTAGATAATTGAATTACTAATAAAGTAACTGGTTTTGTGATGCAAACACACACAAATTTAGGTAAATTCTGTTCCAAAGAACATGGTTGTAAATTGGGAGTGGATTTACTTAAAGCAGCAGAACTGTTAAACCCATTTGTTGAAAATCTCAGAAGTACTTTATCACTGTTGAAGTTCAGTTCTGCTGTTTACGAAACCAAATCTTTGCTGATGTCATTCAAGTTCTAATGATTTTCCCCAGTGTCCGCGAGGTTGGTTTGCTGCAGTGCTTGCAAATGGGGGTGAATAAGCAAATCCTACACATTTGGTTTTTTATCCTGCTAAGAAAGCAGGAAATTCACTGTCCCAAAGTTAGGCTAACTCCCCAGAAAACATCTAAGCCAATTGAAGGTTATAATCCTCCTACCTAAAGTCACTGTACTGATTTTAGGTAACAAATACCCAGAAAACATAATCTCTCCCCCTGAGCAGGTCATTCCTGATTCTCACTTAAAGAGCAATTTCACTTAAAGAGCAATACGATTCTCCCAGAGAGGCATGAGAGTTATGGGTACTAATGAGAAGACTTTTCAATAACCAGATTTTGGCTGTTTGAGCTTCCCTCTTTAGACGAAGTTAAAGGATAGTGTTACAAACACAAGCACACAGCCATATGCCCTTTTGAGTTCTTGGAGATCGTGATATGTTTACTCAGCTCCTCCTAATATGAAAAAAAAATGTGTGTATATATATGTATAAATATATATATAGTTTTTATATATTTATATATATTCTATATATGCATATTTATAGTCTTCAGAGTTGTGAAGAAGAGCTTGAAAATATGACAACACGTGGTAACCTCTGCTTAGTTTACAGGCTGTGAAGCAGTTATTTTGAGCAAGGTCCATGATGAATTTCACACTGGCATCATCTCTGTGTTTGCAAGAAGCAGGTCTCCTGGCTGCCAGTATAAGCTTGGAGCCAAGTCAGCATCTCAGACCCTCTTAAAATACCTCTATTTTTTTCTAGGATATCAAATGCTCCACAGTACCTATAAGTGAAATACGAAGCTGAACTCTTCTCCACCACAATAGACAATTCTAAGACAATTCTAATTAAAATGAACGTAATGTCACCTGGTTTGATGTGGCGGAAGGGTTACTTCTGAATAGCTCTTGGTAACTCAGCTATTCCAACCTAAGTATGAAAGGGGGGCAAATAACTTAAGATCAAAAAGGCAAACAGGTCAAATGGGAGGAAGCCAAGGGAAAGTTGACTAGGGGAGAAAGATTCAGCTGAAATCCAGACTGTTCTTTTGCAGTAAAAGCAGAACATAGGGAAGGAGTGACCATAGCTCCACACAACAGATGAGGCCATTTGCCAGGAGCCCAGCGGAAGCACTGCCTGCTTGCACCGAACTGCAAAGGATGCAAGGGCATGACACTGCTTAGGCACTGTGGTAGGTCAGTGGCAAAGATGAGAGGAGAGGCCTTCTGGCTCCACTCCAAGGGTCTAGTAACTCTAATTTGAAAACTGTGGCTCCTTGCTGCAATTTAGTCATTTAGACTGAAGTTTTTGAACTGGAAACTCCATTTGCAGCTGAGTTTGAAAGAGAAAGTGGTGCAGGTCTTCGTCCCTGCGTCCCTTGGGGCAGCATGGGGCCTTTGGCAGGAAGGTAGTTTGAGTTAAAGATCGACTTTGCTATCTTCCACCTTTAAATCTGGCATTATTTCCTTGTGTATGCTTTTGTGTATGTGTATGTGTATGTGTATGTGTATGTGTATGTATGTGTATGTGTATGTGTATGTGTATGTGAAGGTTGCAAAACCTTCCTGGATGCCACCTTGTGCCCTATGCTTTAGGTGTCCCTGCTTGAGCAGGGGGGTCGGACTAGATGGTCTCTAGAGGTCCCTTCCAACCTCAACCATTCGGTGATTCTGTGATTTATAATATATGTTTATGTGCATGTGTTTCTATATACACGCTATATATATATTAAAGCATTACCTCTGAAAAGCATCCAACCTCAGTAGCAGTTGGGAAAAAAATACATGGAGTGTTGAAATAAAGCTAAAGAAGGGGTTGTTTTGATCTGTGATATTGTTTGTGTTCTAATTCCCCCTTTCTCCTCCTCCCTTGCTTTAGTCAAAACTATTAACCTGAAATCATACCTCAGAGCTAAGAAAAGCCCATGGGAAATGATGGTCACTATCTGTCTCTGAAATACACTGAAAGAGGGTGAAGAAGCAATTTTTAATTTATTTTGCTATGACTGTAGATATTCTGTTCCAGCTCTTTTCTTTCCTTTGGGTTCTGGAAAATTATGTAGTCCTAACTGATAAACACCAATTAACTGGCAGAGGTAAATTAGCGCTAGCATCACTTTCCCTCCCTGCATTAGCAGTTGAACCACCCACAGAAGCATACCCCACCTAGAAACTGTGCTGCTCTGGGAGCTGAGTCACTATATTTTAAAGAAAATCTTCATCTTGGTGGTGTCTGGATATGGCTAAAGGCAACAAGCTAGTTAGAATAGGATAAAATTAAAAAAAAAAAAAAGATGAAACTTAACAAAGACATTTCCTGATGGTGATACTTAAAGCACCTGATCAGAAAAGCTCATCATCTGTCATAGAATCACTTAGAAGATATACAGTAGAGAAATTTGGTATGGGGAAGAATTAAATAATCTAATGCCTCTTCTTCATCTCAAATTTTTAACAATTCCTTTCATCTTCATGTAGTTCAGGATAAAAACAAGTATTTACAAAGAACAAACATTACTGCAGGTTGACTTTTATAAATAATCCCTCCAGGGAGAAGGTGGGCTTCACTGAAATGATCGTGACTTAAAAGAGAGGTTGGAGCAAAGCACGGTCTGAATGTTGATGCAAGTGACTCATTTCTACACAGTTGAAAGGAAATGGGCCCAGACTTCCAAGTATTTCAGGTTGCTGTTTTAAAAATCTATTTTGGGCCAAGGCCTATCTTTTTTTCCTGTGTCAAATGACTTTGAAACACCTTTGGTTGTTTGCACATTGCTTCCTTGAAGAACTGCCAGAAAGGGTGTCGATGTGTCTGGGTGTTTTGTGTGTGAGCATGTGTGATTGAGCGCAAAAGTCTTTTAAATGGCCGTTCTCATGTTCTGGCTACAGAGAGAACATTTTGTTACTGGTTTGTGTTTCATTGAGTTCCAGCTGAATTTATCTTCCGGGGATGGTAAACAAGATAGTTGCTGAGGGGAAAAGTGCAGAGTGCACCCTCCTCACTCACTGTGCTGTGGGTTTCGTGCAGAGGTAGGTTGGTATTGTTCATCTCCCATGACTAGGACACCTATAGGCACCCACACTGTGAGAAAGGATTTGCGTGGGCTTTCTGTAGGAAGTGGAGCAGGCAAAACTTTTCTTTCATGAGTGTGCCTGAAATCTATACCTGAGAGCAAATTTCATATTGAGGTAGTTTGGATGGTAGGAGAGGACAGTCTCAGAGCATAAGACACAGCTGGAAGTCTTATGTGGCTTGAAGTGAAATCTCTAAAAACCAAAGCCCCCTTTTCCCCTTTGCTTTAGTGGGATTTTACCCATCTGATCAAGGATCGCATTATTTAATGGTAGATATATAAGCAGAAACTACTACATTTTTTCCCTGGCTGAAAGCAGTGACTTTTAAGGAAGGAAAAACTTCCTTGGTAGGGAATTGGGACTGTGATAGGAGAGAGTCTCTCCCACTAGCTCCAATTTAGAGGTTGACTCGTACAGTGAACTATTTTCATTTCTTTCTTCTCTTATTTTCTCAGCCTTTTGGGGAGAAGAGGGAGGCCCTCTTGTATGCTAGTCCTGTCATGTTTCTTCAGGAAGCCTTTGACCCATTCGGGAAGCTAGAAGAGCTCTGCTGACATTGCTGGAGCGCATTTGTGAGGCTCGATGTGATTACCAGTCCTCAGGCAGATCAGCCAAGATGATAGATCAGTCAAGGTGATAATTTTTAAATAGCAGGTCTAACTTAGCTACTCTTGGCTAAAAACTTCCATTGCTCCAAGAGTCCATCAGAAAATGTTTTCCGAAGTGTGTCCCAGCCTGGGCAGAACTGGTATCTTCTGCTCTCAGTCGGGTCTCATCAACAGAGCCACCGCGGGTGGTTCTGTGACAAACACAACAAATGTTATTTCAATTTATATCGGCCAGAGAACAAATCAGTTGGTTCAAGCTCTGCAGATACTAAGGCTGTGTAGGTTACTAGCTTGAACCAGTCTGCCTGTGTTGTCAGCCTCCTAAGTGTTACACCATAAAATAATTCAAGTCACCGATAGCAGCAAAGTTTGAACTGTTTCATTATGCTGACAGACAAATCCACAAGAATAACATGGAAAGGCAGCAGAGCAAGAGAAAATCAATTTTCATTTAACTCTGGTAGGAGATCAGTTAACTAGAGTGTGAAAATTTGGTGGTCAATTCATGCTACAATAGGAAACCATTCTCACTGTCCTCTGAGGGGCAGAACCTTGTAAACAGTTGTTTTTTTTTTCTTTCATGGCCTGAATGAAAAACACTAAAAATAATTTATTTGAGCTCTATCCAAGGTTAAAAAAAAAAAAAAAGGAACAGTGAGAACAGATTTAATGTTGATAGAAACAGTTCATTTCCTTTCTACCATTTGAAGGACTACATTCAAATATCCATTGGTCTCAAAACTTCTTTTTTCATAACAAAACAACAACAACAAAAAAAACCCACAACAAATGTTCCATTAAAAAATTCAGAAGCAAGGCCTCACATGTTTAATAGTTGAAAGTATTCACCAAGGTAGTTTCTTGAGTTTGTGATCTCTGACAAACTGCATGAGAGTTTTCATGCAGATCTGATGAAGGGAGTCAGGTGGTATCAGTGCTTTGCACAGACTCCATGGGCTGCTCAGGGACATGTTTCTGTATGCCAGAACAGACCAATTTAAACAACCCTGCCATCCAGCAGTTGAAAACCAAAACTGCTCGTGAAAGTAGAAGTTCCAGTGCAAAGGAGACACAGAAGAGAGGAATGAAGACTGGCAGCCCCAATTACAAGGCTGTCCCCATGGCCTAGGTGCACCCTGCAGTGGGACTTCCAGCAGTGGGGAGGACTAAAGAGCAGGTCGGTTCCATGGATACCAGGTTTTGCTTTCATATTTAAAGCAAGCTGACATGAACAGAGGGGGTTGAACACATGTGGAGGGCTGTGGTTTGTGGGTGTAAAAAGGTTATGGGACCTGATATTTTCGAACACAGGAAGGTAGCAAGGAAGACTTGCTGAATTCCTGTACTTAGGCGGCTTGTGGTCCTGCGTGACCACTCCAGCAGCAGAACAACCCTACCCTATTGATTATCATAAACTACACGCAAAATACCTCTAAGCCATCTCAACTATATATAAAAGACTATATGATCATTTTTGCATCTGCTGGCACAATTTCTGCCATTTGCAGCTATTTTATAGATACAGAGTTTGGTCAGTTTGGCAGCAGGGAAGTCTCTGGGATTGCCAGATTCTCCACCTGGGATGTGAATCAACACACTATAGCAAAAAAAGTTTATTCTGGGTGCAGACAAAAGCTGTTGGGGGGAGTCTCTAGAGCTGAGTTGGCTTTGTTGGGAAGATAGGAGAGCAATGACTTTGTCTCAAGTCAACCATTGCCTCAAGCCACCCGCTGTCTCCTCCCTGCAGATGACTAGGTCAGGAGTTCCTGGGCTAGCCCAGGGAATTGTGTGTCCATGTAGCCACAGCCCTCAAACACAGCTAGGCCACATTTAGAACTGTAGGAGAAACTTGAGTTTTATACTTAAAAGCCATAACTCTTGTCACAAAGTCTAGACTTCAGCGGACACTAATCCAATAGCCAGTACAGCTTCTTGCGCCTTTCTTAATAGCTGTTGAGCTAATGTTAAAAGAAGACCCTGGACTGTTGAATTCTCTGATTAAATATGGCAGCGTCAGCTGTGAGATCAGACTGGGTTAGTCAGTCTTTATCCAGGCAAGTTATGAAAACCTCCAAGGAAGGAATGGAGATTGCACAGACTCTCTGCACAGTCAGTTCTAGTGCTTGACCATCCTCATGAGTCTGAACTTCTGTCTTTCCATGCTGAAAGAAGGTGTCCACCATGAAGAAAAGAGAATGAATTGGGAGAAAACTGATCATTAACCTCCACTCCAAGAAGAAGCTAAGCTACAGTTGGTGCACATGTAAAAAGTCATCAAGCAAAATATTGCTGGGCAAAAAATGCAAAACTTTAAAGAGTTTTCACTGAACATAAAACAAGGCCAACTTGCTGTAAAAAAGTCATCGTCTTGTGAAATTCAGTCTTAGAAAAAGAGTATCATCATGGATACTTGGACCATTTTTCTCCTACTGAAATGTTAACGGAACTGAGTAATACACAAAAAGGATGAAATCATTGACCTTGACTTACTTGGTACAGTATTACACTGAATGAGTGAATGCAATAAAGGCAGAGAGCTGTGATTTCAGAAACCTTGAGAAACCTTCAATTTTAAAAGCCTGACAGCAATCTGTGGTCTCTGTTCCTGAAGATGTGCTGGTGTGCACTAATCATCTCGTTCCTGGGCTCTCTGAACTCAGGTGGCAGCTTCTCCAAGCAGACTGTGAGGTGGGAGCCCTGCGTAATGAATGAGCTCGGCCGCAGCAGCTCCCGCTTGGCCAGATAAATTATTGCAAAGGAGTGCTCAGCTCCCGAATTGGGAACAACTTGCATTTTGCAGTAGGGGAAGTGTTGCATCTTTTATCTAGCGCCATCACTTTGGAGACAAATGCACTTTTAATGCCTACTTGTTAAAGCCCATTTAGGAATGGTTGCAATGCAGATTTTACTATGTAAGGAAAGAGAAAATACTGTACTCCTTGCATAGACATTCCCGCTCCTGGAGACGGAAAGTGTTGCCAAAAGAGAGCTCTCCTTTCTTGTGAGACTTGTTTTCTCACATCCACTCTGCAACAAGCTAAATAACCCCACCAAACTTCTGAAACAAAACAAAAGGGACAGCCAGGCTCAGGGGCTTTATATCTGCCTTTATATCTGCCTTTTGACATGGAATCAGTGTCTTGCGCTGTTCTGCGTCCCCATTAGTTCACTCACCACAGTTTTAAGTCTGAGCAGCTCTGCAGCCTTTGTAATTATTGCCCAGAAGATTTCTTCCTGCTTTGTAAAGAAGAATATAAAATAATGTGTTATTTTCCAATGCAAAAGCTATTTTTTTTTTGATATTTTGAAGGTGAACACCTTGTAGTGCAACTTGATTTAAATCACATTTTCAAATGCTGATTAAATGTGAATGAAAATAGAGAAGGGAGAGATATATTCTCTGCAATCTCCACTCATATATATTGCTAATACAGTTTGTGCTGAGAATTTCAATACAAAAGTGGCTATGTTTTTTCCAGCAGCCGTAGTTTTAACTGTGACTGTAACTATCCCTTTGCAAACATGTGTATTGCTTATAAGCAGTAAGCATCTCTGCTACAGGCCATTAAATTTATGTACCGATATACACATAAAAGGTTCAAATTACAGTTTTCGTGTGGCTCATAATCAAAATAGTCATTATAGATATGCATTCTGAATTAGATTTAATGGCAGATACTGTGTTTACTGGTATATAACCTTCATATTACTGTTAAACTTATTCCATCGAAAAGCATATAGATATGGAAAAATGTATTTGGCTAGATGATTAATGTTCTAGGGATCAGTTGGAAATTGGGGCAGAGAATAAGGGAGCAAAACACAAAAGACATCTCAAGTTTATAACAGAAGCACAGAGCACATTTTAGTGTTGCTGAGCATAATTCTAATTCACTTTGTTTTGTTTGGAGAGGGGGTATTCAAGTGACTAGCAGAGGATTGGTACAGAAAGAAGGAAGGAAATCATCATAATATATAAGAACTTGCTGTTATCAAGAGACTTGGTCGGTATGATGTACATCATTTAAGGTACTCTATCTCGTTCAAATCATTCACACTGGAAGGAACTTTGGGTGGTCTCAAGCTAACCCAGCCCAAAGTGGGGTCACCAAGCAATCAGACCAGGTTGTTCAGGACTTTATCCAGTTAAGTCTTGAAAACTTCCAAGAATGGAGACTGCACAGTCTCTCTGGGCCCCTTTTCTGGTTTTTGACTCCTCATGCGGAGTAGTCTTTTCTTTATCAATGTCATTCTTTTTTGAGGGGCTGGGGGGGGCAAAATCGGACACTGTATTTGAGAAGTGTTCTATGGGTACCAGATGTTAGACAGGACGGGTCCCAGGATAGACTATCTGTGGTAGTCTAGATCTACTTGTCACTGGTATCCAGGAAGAATATGGCCCACTAACAACTGCCTCTGAGCGTAGCCATTCAACCAATTCTTTAAGCATCCTCTTCCCCATCCAAACCTATATTTTACCTATGAATTTGTAAGATACATCCAAGAGTTATATACTCCATTGTGTAATGCAGTCTTGCTCTAGATAATGTATTGTGGTAGCTATTAGTACACTCACTGTGATCCTTTATTACAATTAACACCAGAGTCAAGTTCAAGTAGTTGCATGATTTACTGTCTGACGAGCACATCTGAATCTAAAATATCCCTGTGATTTAGGATAGAGACATTTTAAACACTAATGTGTTAATGTCTGCAGAAAAGCTGTTATCAACAGTAATGGTCCAATTACTCAATAAAGAAAAATATGTTTTCTCATTACACATAAATCCAAGGTCTTACATTTATTTCTGTTTCAAATAAGTTTTGTGTATGTGCTGCAAAAAATGGCAAAACTTAGCTACATTTTTTGAAGGATAGTTGGTTCTTATTGCTGTATTTTCATCATCTTCAGCATTGTGAACAGATCTAGGAGTAATAAAAACAATCATAATTAATGTTTCAGCATATACGGAAGATTCTAGTTAAGGATATGTGTCAGATTTTGCTCTCAATCCTTTCCTGCAGTTTTTTGGGAAGTTTGAAATCAGGAATGGATGCACCTAATACTTAAGTGCACCCAGAGAAGCCCAAGCACTTGCTGCTTGTACAGGGAGGCACCTAGAAAAATCAGAACTGAAACTCACAGGATAGGGATGATTTTGAGTATCTGTCCCCCTATGAAGTCAGATGTGTGGGTCAGAATTAGGGGCAGGCACTTCTAATTTTCCTAGCTAATGTGGTCTTCATTTAATGATATGTCCTTAAAACTCGTCTTCCTTAGAATAAAGCAGCACTCCTTGCTTTCCATGTTAAAATTGCCTAGAGGAAGAGATCTTGCTGGTTTCCCCTAGCGGAGCTGAAAGGTTGAGGAGTGTGCCAGGAGGCAGGAGACCTGAGTTCAGATCAGCCAAAGGGACTCAAAAATACACCTTGCAGGAGAGGGCTTCTCCTGGCCTCCTCGGGGCCGGCTGTGGGGGTCTCCCATCCCACAGGGGAAGGCTGTAATGTGAGGCTGCTGTATAACACGTACGTGATGGGCTGAGGTTGGCTCTCTCCCCACCGGCTGTGTTTTAAGTAATGGTAGTTCCTTCTGTATGTTATGAGCAGTCTAAGACATGCTGTGAGAACATGCATGGATCCTGTCAGGGCTCTCTGGTGTCTGCGTATTCCTTTGCCTAATTTTTGGATCTGGCTTAAGTAGAAATAGGTGCCAAACTAGTCAGATGGGGCCAGTTTTAGGCATATGCAGTACTCTGTCCACATAGGGAATATTATAATCAAAACAGACTGGACGAGCTGTATCTTTGCAATACAGTCATAATGAGAACTGTTCTTTTGGGAATTACAAGATGATTTCAGGAAAGGCAGCCTTAACACTAGTTATGAGCTGCTTCTCTCTTTAGCTTTACAGTGGGAGACAGTCATTCTACAATATTGCTCATTACTGGAGCACTGACATTTACATTTATGAAAACTGATTGGAGTATCTCGTTACTTGAAACACATCTATATGCCTCTTTTGAATGCTCAGGAACATAGCTCCAAAGAGTAATCGGGGAACTATAGCAAGTTTATTGTGCGGTAGTTTATGGGAGTAGGCAGTGCATTGGTCTGCACTGCACATTTCTGGAGTCAGTGGCAATTCCGAGAAATGAGAATGGCCCTGCTGTTGCTCTGCGTGCTCAATGCCCATTGAAGACTATGACTTACAGAAAAGTTCTTCCTCGGGGCTCTTTTGGTTGCAAGGAGATTCCAAATCCAGCTTCCTGGGAATTCACTTGTAGCATAGGACACAGTGAAGGTGTGAAAAGACCTGAAAAGACCTGATAGCTATCTTGATATATGTCATTATAGAATGCAGTCAATCAGAAGTCCAAGATCCAGGGCTACATTTGCTTTAGAGTCACCTCTCTCATAAATTATGAGAGTCAAGTATGATGGTGAGGGAAAGACCCTCTGTGGCCATTCTTTAAGCCTCACTGATGTGCACATCTAGTAAGTCATTACAGCTTCCAATAACTATTGATATCCTGAAGAAGTCCACTAGCTTTTTGAAGAAAATGCTGTTGAAGAGATTCTCCACACCAACAGCGCTGAGGCCTTTGCCATGGGATCGGCTGGAATATGCAGGGGGATCCATCTACCGAATTTGCCCTCCTACAAACCGCTACACTGGCAGGAGCTGAGAAATGCTGAGCTTGAGCACCATGAGGTGGGCAAGTGATTCCAAAGGGTCTGTGTCTGTGGGAGGGCTGTTCTCTGGCCAAATAAATCTGGGGACTTCTTTTCCAGAGTCTGGAGGAACAGCCTTTGGCCATTGGGGAGTGTTTTGGCTCTTTTTTTTTATGTTGGCCAACCCTCAGTGGGGACTTGCCCAAGATAATCCTGAGGTAGAAGCCGGGGGGGGAAGGAGAATGATTGTTCTTCGAATTTGGGATTTGCAAATGCCTTGATTTCATAGTATCTATTACCTTTACTTTAACTGTGGTGAGATTTCATTGTCAGTCTTAAAATAGGATTGTTAACTGTACAGCTCTAGTCTGGTTAAAAGGATTCGGTGAAACAGAAAGTCACCACTAGAGAGGTTCTGGACACTCTCCTTCATGCCTGTTGCTTAGGGGAGCAAAATAATGACGAGAACAGATGTTGCCAGCCAAGGGAGCTGATTTTGCACACACGCCTTTGACACGTTGAAGATGCTTACTGGAGGAACAGGAAGCAAAACTTCAGCAGTGCAGCAATGAGGCTTTTAAATGTTGAACTTAGGCATCTCCCCAAGATATCTTGCCTTGCCGTAGAAGCAGACCTTGGTAAATGGCATACAAGGGAGGAAGGAATTCCTCCCTTGAGACTACACAGCTTGCTGTGGCTATTTGAGGAATAGTCCAAACTGATACAGGAATCAGCTTCTCCCCTCTGCTCCCTGTGCTTTTATTTTATATGCTGTATTTCACTGAGAAGGCTGTGGAAACCTCTAGGATAGCAGAAATGCACATTTTTCTCTTTTTAATAATAAAAAAATCCAGGGACCGTGCTGGCCCGCACTTTGAAGTAGCTGTTAAGAGGGTGAAAAAAAGAGAGAGAAAGTCTCAAGGAGCCAAGGAGCACTATGCTGAATTCATCCTACCAGACAAGAATCGCAGAGATGGCAGGGACAAATATCAGCCAAGAACTAAGGTTAGATAGGAAAACAGGAGGAAAGATACTCAGCCCCTTTCTAGTTAGGAGATGAGATTGGGCAAGAAGGGGATGGCTAAAACACAAGAAAAAGTTAAAAATACAAAGTGATGGCAAGCAGCATTCCCAAAAAAGCATCTTCTACACACAGGGCTACTGAGTACAGTAGAAATTGGGACATCCATCTTCATCTGTCGTTATCTAAATGCCTGAAAAACTCCTCATTAACTGAGCTGCAACTGTGTGTGTCAGGGCTGAATTCAATTCTGTGCCCTTAGATAATGTTCCCTTTGGTTGTTTATGTGATCAAAAACATTTGGTTCAACATGACATCAGCTCATGTTCCCCAGCAACTACGCTAAGATTTATGACATGGTTTTCAGGAGCACGTTCCTCCCACAGTTAAGGAAGAGACACAGTGTATCGGAGACACGCCTGAGGTAGCACGTGGCAGGGAACTTCACATGAAACAGCACATTGTTTTTGACTTCCGTTTTCCAGTGATGTGTTCAAGAACGTGGCAGTGGCTCCAACAGCACCAGTGGAGGCTTCTGACCCGTAACCTCCAGTCAGTGCTGACGAAAGCAGCAGAGCAGTCTGCGGACGTTTCTAAAACGTGTCCTGCAGCTACCTACGTAGCCCTGGGGGTGAAGACAGCTCTGTGCACACTACGTAAACCCCGTGTTTCAGGATTCATCTGTGATCGGAGACGAGATCAGTGCAGGAGAGATCTGATTTATCCTTACGGATGGCTCTGGATAATGAGAATGTATTCAGAACTATGCGTACAGGAATCAGGAGAGTGTTTAAGACTGGAAGAGACAAAGTAAGCAGAGAAAAATAGGGATGGAGTGAGAGTGTTCACTGTGAAGTTGACTCTAATAGAAGTGAATTTCGTGATGAAGTCGAAGCAAACAAGAAAGCTGAGCAGAGTCTGGAACATTATGGCTTGAAGGCTGTCATGGAGCATCTTTCAGTTTAATCTGTTTTGGAAATAATAGGAAAGAAATATACTGCATTTTAATATTAGGCGTGTTGTAACACTTAATTTTTATTTATTCCATGTTCCCTGTGACAGTTCTTCAGGTAGGCATCAATCAATAGGTATTTTTCAACTTCAAAGGCAGTGTTTGCTCTATGGCATCTCAAAGTTATCCATCAGCCATGCTGTGTTTGAAAGACAAAGTAGTGTTCAAATACTGTGCCTGCTGTGTTAAGTATATTTTTCAATAAACAGTATCAATAAACAGCACTGTGTTTTGAGCCTCCAAAGAGTCAAAACTATAAATTACTGAGTAAGTTCTGGCAAGTTTAATTTATGTATCCTCATTCATGCAATGGTTGTGTCTGACTGGGTGTGTTTACAAGTGGTCTCAGACTAATTTTATTCTCTAATTCTACCAATGCATTTAGTAACACTCTCTGTTTTTGTTAGTATGTGTAGAAAGTGAATCAGTTCCATATTCTTCCCAATCTTCCTTCCCATTCTCAAATTGACTGTGTAATAGAGTGAGGCGACGATAGGATCAGGGGCTGAATGCAAGCATTTCATTTCCAGCTTAAGGTATCTATAAGCAGGTTGTAAGTATTCCTTGGAAGGCATATTTATATAACTTCTTCACAAGGTTATAACCAAAGACCTAACCTCCCATGTTACTGTGTGTTTTTCATGGAATACCACTCTGAAGATGGTTAGGATTCTTTAGGAGAATCATTAGAAGATTTTAGAAGATTAGAAGATTTAGGAAGCCATTAGAATTTGGAGGCCCCTTCCAAGCAAAGAAATCACAGTTCTTGGTCTCATCTTCCCAATATCTTAAGGAGAAAAGAAAGCAAAGTAATAGTAGAAACAAGATAGATATCTAAAAACTTTCAGGGACAAGCCAGCCAGGACTTTTCCTTTATCTCTGTTTCAATTATTGCAGCTTTAATTTTCACTTTAAGAGAAGAAGATACATCATTAAATCTTAGCTGAGTAAAACATAGGGACCTGGATGGTCTTCAGCGGTATTGGTATGACCCGATTGTAGGTTGCATCCCCAGTGCCAACCTTGGGGCATGAGGTTTCCCTTGTCAAATACCCTTGTCAAGAGTAGGGAGAGAAGATAAAACTCTGGGATTAATCCAGGTATGTCACACTGTGCTGTATATTTGACCAAGGAAAGTGCATGGAGAAATTCTAGGAGTTGTATGACACTGTTCTTTGTCAATAATATGGTTGCCTAAACCACCATGTGTCCAGCTGTGCAGGCCACTCAGAGAGTGATAATTTATAATTAACACATTTTAGAAGTTTGCAAAGAAAGACCTAAAATAGAACATCCACTATAATGCCACTTCCTCAGTGTCTAAGTATTAGAAAGAATTGATCAGTTCCCAGCTGGAGAGATGAAATCTCATTTTTCTAGTCTAGTAGAATCACAAGGTGTTAAACCGAATGATGTCACGGATTCAGGACTTGTTCATGTACATGAGGTGGCTGGACTGGACAGTTGAGATGACTTGAAAATTTGGCACAGTGGCCAGCAAAATCTGTTTGGAATCCGTAATGGTTTTGTGTACAAAGGAGGAAGCTGAAATTACATATCTGTCACTGACTCTTGCTCATTGAATGGCATTTCTGATTTGTTTTATGATTCTAAATTCTTTCATCTGGGCTATTTTTGACTCTGAAATGGAACTGAAGAGGATGCTGCAAACCTTTTCCATTGCACCTTCAATTAGCATCTTGCCAGCCGTATACTGCCTTAAGAAGTTGTCTGTAAAGCAGAGGAATCAGCAGCAGATGTGTATGGTTTGGAGAAGTGGAATTGTGGGTTTCTGGAGCAGACTATGTCCAAACATTCTTGGATTTGTACAGGAAAATGCTTTGACTAGGGTGTCTAGTATGTGTTCTGGTGCAGGACAACTCAAACCGCTCCCCATGCAAGTAATTTGCTAAAAGGCAAAAAGTTAGAAATTTACTGCTGTCATTATTTAACATTTCAAAGATGGTCCTTGTCTGACCAAATGGAGATACCTACACATATGATCTCATCAATCCAGTGTCCTTTAATATTCAATGGGACAGTAATGGGCTCTTCAGCCCATTCTAAAGTATATATTGAAAATATACCAGATGAAGTGCACTTTAACTATTTGTCACCATTGAGTAGAATGGAAGCCTATGGGAACTTAAAGGTTAGAGTAAGAACTAGTCTTGGCAATTCTGGGTAAGTCCTTTGGAAATAGTGAAGATAATGGTATAGGCTTTGCTTCTAGGTTTCTTTTTACAAGGTTTTGAAAACAACTCTTATTTGCTGTGAAATTTATATGATGAAATTGTCATAAAATAGGGGAAGGTCAGTGTCTTTAGGTAGGTAGATTTGGGCCAAGACTTGCCTTTCAATGTGATGCACTTTTTTTTTTTTTTCCAAAGGCAAAAGAATTTAAAACTCTTGGCATAAAAGCTGCATAATACAAGGATGACTGTGTTACTGCAGGTTGGGAGACAGTCATAAGAAGTTCAATTTTAATAATGTTTTTAAATAACCTCAGCAGTGTTTAGTTTCAGTAATTGTTCAATAATTCAATAATTCAATATGTATTCATATAGTTGAATGATAGTACAATAGTACAATAGTATAGGCAGATAATGCCTGTAGCCTTTATTCACTTCACTCTCTTCTCTCTGATTTAGAAATCTTCTCAAAACAACCTCAGACACAGGACATAATTTTCTTGACACTAGCATGCACTAAGGGATAACAACAAACCTGATAATATTAAGCTGATGCAAAACTGTGTTTACAAGATAAAAATTGGACTCTTTATTTCTTCTGAACTTGTACTCCCCTAATTATGCTAGTTTGTTTGCGTTAATGTTGGTGGAAATGGTATCAAGGGCTGGCTAAATTACTTGGTAGCTCTTACCCCTATCTTTACTTCTTGGATCTTCAGCAGATAATATGAGTCATCATATTATCCTACATTTACTATAGTAACCCTCTTTTACTTACAACCTCCCCCCACCCTATTCTTACTCTGAAAGATCGGCAGATAACAACATCCATTAGTGAGTTACCTCTTTGATAACTGAAGGAGACCTTGTGTTGTTAAGGAGACCTTAACAACACAACAGGGCAGAGATGGGATTTTGAATAAAATCCAATTTTGTCTCCCAAGCTAGTGTGTCATTTGTTATGTGGAACAGTGAGTGTTTGGAAGTCTTTTGCAGGCATTCGAAATAAAAAGCAGAAAAATGATTCAGACATCAGAGGAAGTAAGATACAAGAGCAAATATTGATACACTAATTGCTGTGCTGCTCTTGAGTTAATTGAAAAAAATCTGTCACTATTTATTCTCCTAAGACTAACATCTCGTTTACTGGCAACTTCTATTTGTGGCTGCTTTAAAAATTAATTGACCATATCACAGTACTGGGGAAAAGCTGTACTCAAACAGTTGCATGAAATCTGTCATTGTATTTCTCTGCAAAAGCAACAAGGATAAATCCCTAAAGGGCTCTTCAGCCTTTTCACAAGTCAACTGCATTAAGAGTAGAAATCCATAGAAATACAATAGCATTTAATGCAGTGATATGTTGTTCATACAAATTCTTACAATGAAAACAGCTATGAAAGCTGTTTTAGGTCTGCAAAAGTCCTACCCAGACCAGGAACACCAGTATGTCAGATGATCTGAAGACACATAAAAAGTCAGTCCCCTCCTTTTGCAAAGTTTAACCTCCGTACCAGAACTATTTCTATTATTCTGTTAATAAACTATTTTCCAGAATAACTAATGATGACTTTTTATGCAGAGGTAGTGCTTCTAACTGAGTGTAGACTCATATTGTTATTGCTTCTCTGCCCGCCTCCTTAATCATCAGGTAAACCATGAAGTTTATTATTTTACACCTTGTACATGATGCTCACTCATACAAGAAGGAAAAAGAAGATGCCCAATTAATTCTGGTTTTGTGCCATCACATATAACAATTTCCAGGTGATTTTCAAAGGCACTACAATATGGAATCATCCACCTTTAGAAGCCAAGTGATCTGGTTTATGTGACTGATAGTTTGATGTGTTGATTTTTCCTGTGTAAGATAGTTTCATCCAACAAACTTCTCACAGACTTGCTCTGAAGACTTAATTCTGAAGTAAGTGAAAACAAAATTCGTGACTCATGAGTTACAGAAGGACTCTTTATATGTTAAAAAAAATCTTTTCTTTTTTTTTTTTTCCAAAAAGAAATTAACCCCTTGAATGGCTACAGGTCTGTTAGTATTTCTCTAATGTAAGCCATATCAACAATCTGTTAAATAACACAGTAAAATGGAAAGGAGATGAGAATGCTCTCAGGTATGTCTTGTATACTGAATAGGTCCAGGTCAGAAATTGAAAGTCTACTAGAGAATTAAAGAGAAATAAAATTATTAATCTAAATGTTTCCCATGCACTTATTAAGTATACCTTGTGATATATCTCACTCTTCAACTATTGAAAAGAAAGGAAGAAAAGACAATTTTCCTAATTAAAATGTTCTGGTCAGAACAGAGTCAATAGCAAAACTCCATTTAATGGCAAAAGAAGCAATAGTGCATTAAGGCCCTTTGAGAGACCGACAGATTCAGCACAAAATTCAGGTCATCTCCTCATTCCCAACACTCAGCTTTAGAATTTTTAAGCAGTTACTGTCATTCTTTCTTTTGTTTGTTAAGTGGCCCATTTAAAGTAAAAAAAAAAAAAATAGCTCTATTCAGTGTCCAGACCAGGTAAGGAAGGTGTCCAGTTACTAAAACAGGAGAGCTAAGACTTCATTGCACTTGCCATTTTATAAAAAAAATAATGAGATTGGGCAACAGAGAGAGACCTACAGATACCTATCATGAAATCACAGAAAACATGAGGTTGGAAAGAGCTTTTGGACATCATCCTCTCTGCTCAAAGCAGGGTTGGAGAGTTCACACTGTCCAGGACTGTGTCCAGTCAGGTTTTGAATATCTCCAAGGATGGAGACACTATCACTATTAAAAAGTTTTTTATGTGTTTGAAAGGAATTTTAATTTTTCAGTCCTCCTTGCCTCTTGTCCTCTGAGAAGAATCTGTCTCCATCTTCTTTACTCCCTCACCAGCTATTTCTCACGCGTTGATAAGATTCCACTACACAATTCCAGCTCTCTCAGCCTCTCCTAATATGGCAGATACTTCTGTCTCTTAACGTATTTGTGGCCCTTCACTGGACTCACTTCAGTATGTCCATGTCTTTCTCTGTGTACCCACACTCACATATATACACATCAGAATGAATCTGCACATACAAACCCACAAAGCCATAGGTAATAGAAAATAGTCAAGAGAAACAGTTTAAAAATAGGTATTTATAAAGGAAAATAGCTAATGTCCATATTCAACTATAAGGTATTATACGTATAGTTTCCTATGTATGCATATATAATATCCATATGTATATATACATGTGTATACATATGTTGAAATTTACATGATCTGGATGTCCTATATTCTATTGTATTAAGTAAGCTGAAGGGTGAGTTTTAGACTCATCTCCTAACTACGGCTTTAACTTCTCTGAAGAGGCCCAAGGCTGAAAGCTGCCCTTCTCACGTATCTTGACACTGCAGTATTTGTGTGTAATGGAGAGAATAACAACGGCGTAATGTGTCTGTCTTCCTGTCTTCAGCAGAGAAAGGATTCCTCCAGTAGTGCACTTTGTCCCTTGTCTAATCAATGAACTCCCCTATCTATCACTGGTCTTTACCCATTAATCTCCTAGCTAGTAAATCTGTTTGATTTTCACATTTTCCATCTTCTGAGCAAATCCTCAGGGGTGGAATCAGAGCCTTGCTTTTTAATTCTGGAAATCTAGTTAAATAGAAAGTGTTTTTCTACCTTATATGACAATTCTTGGACTATGTATGGAATTTGTTTCTTTGCACATAGGGGACTTTGTGTCTGTGGCAGACTGCAGACCCCAGCTGGTGCACAGGGCTGGCAGCTCCCCTTGTGCCTCCTGTATCAGACTAAAACTACAAGGAATTAGAGTCTTGATAATCTTCTGTTTGCTTAGAATTGGCCTCTGCCAAAGGCAGAAATTAGACAAACACCTTGGATTTAAGAAGGTGGCAACTCAGCAGTGTATTTTCGTAGTGGATATAAAGTTGTTAGGGTCCAACTGCTGGTATGGTGCCATTACTTTTAAGTGAGGTGCATGCGCAGTAAATCATATTCCTGAGAAACCCCAAAAGAGTGCTTGATCGCTAAGGATCCAGCTCTGCAAGCGTTTTCTGAGCTGCCGTGAAAGCTGAACCCTCAGCCTCTCCTCTGCATCGTCCTGGCTTTATCTGTGGGGTCGCATCACTTCAGAATGTGAATTCAGCTTACACACTGCTTTTCCTGGTACTTTCTATATTAACACAAATGAAGGGGCCTCTTGGAGACCAGAGTGAGCACCCAGGTTCAGATTGTGCTTAGACCAGCACTAACACAGAGAAAAGCGAGTATCTCATTCTTTATGGCATGCAGTGTTCTTAAAGGTCAGTAGGATGCAGCCTGAATGGACACAATTCCCAAATAGAAAAAAAAAAATCAAACCGATCTGCTTAGTGCAAGGCTGCACTTTAGAAAAATCAATGAGCGTCAGCAATTCACAGAGTCAAAAGGAAGGGTGACCTTGTAAGTCAGGCACGAAAGCACAACACATCAAACCTTAATCTCCTTGTCTAGTGGTAGACCACTGGTCCCACAGTTTCCATCTAAAGAAAGAGCAAGCGTCCTATGCCCCAGCTATTTTGCTTACAGGAAATAAACAGATATATGTGATTGCTAAACAGTTCCCAAAATAGAAAATATCACTTCACAAATTTGGATTTCCATAACTGGCATCTCTGGCTTTTTGATTCATGTTTGGGAAGGTTTGGCGTGAGTCGGTCTCCTGCTTTGGTGCTATCTCCCCCATAGCAGATGGGAAGCAGCAAATGTCCCTCCCCTTCAGAGGGAAGCAGCAACGGCCGTGTTGATTCCTTAATCAACATCTTCCAGAAGTGCTACCTGCTTCTTACATGTGATGGGATCAGTTTAAGCTTGCACCCTTTTTGCTAGCACTTAGACTCACTCCTGCCCACCCGGCTATGGTGCTGAGTTGTCCCAAGAGATGCTGTGGGGCTGGAGCCTGGCGGTCGGTGTAATGAGTCCACACATGTGAAGCCAGCTAAACCAGCTCTTATTTGTTGTCCCCGTTTTGTCCCTTCATTGACTACTCTCACATTGCCCATAATGAGATGGCCTGGCTAGGTATTCTTGGAACAGCTCTATCCTGGGCAAGTTTCCCTCTCCCAGCTCTTTCTCTCCAATATTTCGCAGCTCTGTGTGCATGAGCACAACTGGAGAAACTATGGTGTCTCTACAGATTAATTCACTCTTATTCTTCTAGAATAATACAGTTATCTAAGCTGCTTCTGACATTATGTGTGAGCATGAAGTCAATCACTCACTGCCACATTTCATCATGCTGTTTGATCGGTGAATTGCTGCAAATGCACTTATCTAGCAAACTGTGCAGCAAGAACTCACTCCTCCTTAAGGGTCATTTTAAAAATAGCTTCCAAGAAGTCATATTCTAGTCCAAATTGTCCCAATTTTTTTTTCTATCAAATGAAGGAATACTGCCTACAAAGGATGAGCACAAACTAAAATCCTCAGTCCGAATACATTTGGACTACAAGCTGTGTGAAGTCTGGATCCAAACTAGCTGGCTAGAGCTTCTTTTACATTCTCCTTCACTCCCCCTAAGATTCATACATCTTCCTGAGGCTCATTCATTGGCAGTAAGCGGAAGAAAAATGTGTTCTGCTTCAAGAGGGGGAACATTTTAGTGACCAATTCACATTGGGAATAATCAGATTATATGAATTATCTGGAAAATAATGGATTCAGAGCTCCCTTTTGTACAGCCAGTGAATGACTTTGCAGAAAAAGAGAAATCTACACAAATTATAAATTTCTTCCATTTCAGAGCTGGTGCTTAGCATTCTGAATGACAGATATTTATTTATACACGAAACACGTTAGTCCTTTTCTTATCAGAAATTAAAGCTATTTAAATAAACAACAAAGAAGTTTGAATAATTACTCCACAGGAAAGAAGAATTAGCAACATGGAGCCATATCTAATAACTATTAATATGATTAGTGCATGATAACTGACATTCAGTCTGAGCCTTACCATGAACCAAAGACCAAGAGACAGTGACCATACAGTCCTAGTAAGCTTTGCCACTTCCTCAGGCTTTGCAAGTTTACTGATGGATGTTTGGCAAGCCTGAAAGTCTATGCTGAAGTCTATGCAAAAGTTTTGGACTTCTGTGTTCATTACTGGATGTTTCATTAGGATGAGCCAGCAGGAATGTTCACTCATCCCCAGTAGTGGATGTGCCAAGGCAGTTTTGCTGGTGCAGACTTCCTGATTATAAGACGGCAGTTCAGCTAGTGGAGTAGGAAACATAAAGCTGTTTTTTGGCTTCCCCTTCCATCTTGCTGACGACTAGACAAAATCCCACTTGAGGTTCATCGTAGCATTTTATAAGCACTTGAACTAGCCTTTCTGGTTCAGCCCAGTCTCCAGCTGAATTTTCTGCCAGAGCATAGAACTCCTGTAAGCTGTTTTAGAAACAGCTCGGAGTTCGTTATAAATCTTTCGTCTTCACAGGAGGAAAGATATTTCCACACTATTTCCAGCTCATTTCATTTATTTTTGTGAGACACACACAATTGTCAACCACCCATCTTATTTATCAGATAAATTTGTCCCTTGTCGTCTTCCATGCACTGTTTCAGAGTCAAAACAGGGGCCATCTAGTCAACATACATAGTCTAAGTTTCTACCAGTCCTTGTAATAACCTTCTTCATCCAGCCAATCAGTCAGCCTCTGTTCACTGGCCCCTTCTGTGCTTACAACCTGCCAAGGTGTAGCACAAAACAAAATACATCACATGAGAGTACAAGAAATGACAAAGGAAATTAATCATGGTCCAGTATAACCAGAATGCATCATACAAGAAACAATACAAAATATGACAGAATAAATGAGGGGGGGAACCAGGCTAGTATACAATGAATGCTGGAAGAGAGGCATTAGCATTCATTTGCACACTCTCCCTAACCTTATCTTTTTAGATGCCTGTGTTAAATTATTGAAGGGTTCTGAATCACCTGCAAAATGTGTCTTTGGTGGTTTTAGTGACCTTTGGAGACCTAAAAGGTCAGTGAGGGCTTTAAAGATAAGTCCAATGCTCCAGGACTTAATGGATCTGAAATGTAAGTGCATATTAGAACCAGCAGCTGACTCGACCTGGGTTGCTTGCATCATCTTCCCTGCCCCATGTGGTGCAAAAACCATGGTACCCTGTGTGAGGCCAGCTCAGGTCGAACAGGATGCATTAATGCTAACTGTATATCACACGGGGACAGATATATTAGAAATGGCCTGTATTGCTGTGGAGCAAGGTCTGAGCTAATATGCACTGTTCACTGTACACAGGTTTGGCATCCTTGATAATGTGCATAGCAAGTAATCCACCAATAGATAATTCAGAAATATTTCTATAAGTGGGAAAGATTCCAGAACTGGTCCGTTTTGCTCTGGAAGGAAAGCCATGTAAGTGGTGATGGGGGACACTTTAATGGCAATGTTTTGTGCATGTCACCAAAAGAGGCAGGAAACTCTTTAGGGAGACCCTTCCTGAAGTTTCCACATCACATTACAGAGTCTGTTAAGTATTAATGTAACATGGAGAAAATACAGAGCATAACTATGGAAAAAAGGGCATAACTATGAGGTTGTCCTCAACCAGCGTTTCCTCTCCCCAGTTATCCCAAAAACAAAACAAAACAAAAAAAATACCTCTCAATTTTTCTCCTAGGCTCCCAGAAGTATTCCTGGACTTACATGATTTCATGTCAACTTCTTTCTGAAACATTTCTGAGTCAAGCAAAACTGATTAATCTGTTTTGTCAGTTCTGTTGATTTTTAGAAATCATTTTTTGCTCCCTGATACATCTGCCATGTTATTTATGCTTTGTTTCCTCTGACACACGGAGATCTTTCACCCTCTCTTTCGCATCCAAACTGTTGAATATTTTCCATCAAAACAGATAGAACTGCACTAATAGTGTTCCAGAGTACAAAGCCTGCAGAACACATAAGCTATACCTGACTTCAGCACTGGTTATGTATATGACATGGTATTAATAACCTGTCAGCAAAAGAAGTGGGAGATTTTCCACTGCCTTCAGGAAGGGTTGCCAGTTGATATTTATGAATTCACCTGAGAGTATCTCTGTAGTGCTGTGTGGATAGTCACAAATTTCCTAATCCTTTTGATTTTAGTAGCCCCTGCAATGAACTAAGGATAGGTACTATAAGCAAATCTGCTTTGATTTGTGCTATTATCTCCCTCAGACAGCAGCCACATGTGTCTGAAGGCAATAACTTAAAAGCAGTGTCACCGCTGTCTGGTAACAAGGACAACAAATCAGAGAGAGAGTTGTGTTGAACGAGGCATTCTGTTAGAATAAGAAATGTCTTGTCATCGTAATAGCCACTTTGTGAGTGTCTGTCTCCATGCAGAGGATGTGTCTAGAGTCTTTTCCAACCATTTGCCTTCAGATTTAAAGAAACAGCATTAATGCAATCTGTGCTTTTAAGCATGGGCCTGTAACAATCCCATCTTTGCTGCAAATTCTAGTGCTTTGAGGACTCACAACTCCTGGGAGGCTGAGTAAAAGTATCCTGAGAAAAAGGATGGTCATAAAACAGTTGTCTTCACTCAAAATGTAACAGGCCCTGGAAGAGGTTACCCAAAGAGATTGTCTTCCTTGGGAAGAGGGAGTCTCTTCCTTGGAGATGTTCAAAAGCCACCTGGACACAGTCCTGACAAATGTGCTCTAGGTGACCTTGCTTGAGTAGTAGGGTTGGGCTAGATGATCTGCAGAGAACCCTTCCCACCTCAACCGTTCGGATTTGTCTTGGAAGAGATTTGTATTGGAGGGAGCTATTACGTCCAAAACAGGGCCAAGGAGGGAGGCAACAGCTGAGCTGGGCAAGACTTGTTTTGCTTTATATTCTTCCTTGTATTTGGTACTGGAAGTAGCAACTCTGAAAAGGCAAATGAACTCAAAGAAAAACATTTCTGTATGTACTGCTGTGCCTTTCTCCCTGGTTTGGCTAGAAGTGGTGACCCTGGTTTTAGCCTCAAGCTTCTGCACCATCTCTCGGTGATGAATGTGTGAGACATCACAGAGGTTAATGTGGCAAAAAGCAGGTTCTGGAGCCCCGGGCACAGCAGTTAAATACTCAGCCACCTGGAGAGGTAGGACAGTGAGAGAGAAGGTCACCAGGAAGCCATGAATAGATTGTATGAAAGACAAGAAAAGGAAACAAAAAGATGAGCGAAGCTATGGAGGCGCTTGGGAGTTTAGACTAAACCCTCTAAGTCACAGTACGGGAGAACAGAGCACAACGGGGAGAGGGACTCACCCAAGCTGTCACACACATTCAGATCGTGACACCTTGGCACCCTCTTTCCAGATCTCACACCGGGAGCCTTGCCTCTGTTTTCAGGCTGTTCCTGTTCTGGGGGAGATGGAACAGCTTCCCCAGGCTCCGTGAACTCTTAGGGGCTCCACCATGGGAGCACGACGAGCTCCCCAGGGCCTGCAGCCCCGCGCTGCCTCGGTTCTGCCCGAGCATGCTGGGCATGCAAGGCTTTCTGAGCTGCGCTGGTGGCAACTGCTTCAGCTCTTCGGGGGGCATAGAGCTGGGTGCTTTGCTGCTCACAGCTGAGGGAGGGACGGGTGAGAGAAGTCCCGAAGGATGCAGAAGACCGTTTGGCCAGGAGGGAGGGCTCTGGAGTTCAGAAAGCCCACACAGCCCTCCAGACTTTCCCAGGATGGTGGCTCTTAGTGAAGGAAGGCAGACCTGGAGAACAAACTGGACCCCCGTGGAACTACTCGGAACTCTCAAGCATAGCCCCAGGGAGCATTTTGCAGTGTTTTGCTGTCTCTGTCTCAGAAAGAAGAGGTTTGTGTTTTTCAGCCAAGGTGACTGACTTCCAAGCATTCATCCACCACCCCTGGGAGACCTGGGGCAAAGGGTTAGGATGGGGTGGCGTGGGTCCGAGTGGGGCTTTACTCCCTAGCGCAGCCTCTGCAGAAACAGAGCTGCATAGTCTGATAAACCAGAGGCTGTCAGAGAGAAACTGTTCTTTGAGGACCTTTCAGGACTGTGTAATGAAATTCAATGATTAACAAGAAAAAAAAAATAAAAAAGGAGCCTCCCTGTTTTGATCACAGCCACACTCCTTTTCTGCCAACTTGTCAAAGCTTAGTGACAGTAGAAGGATCCTTGCAGTCATGCTGCCAGTTGCTCTAATAGCATCTCTCAATAAAACCTTCCTTATGTTTTCTCCGAAACAGATCTGAACTGGTGTTTTGGATGTGACCATTGGAGTATCCACACTTAACTCAGAATGGAGCTTTGTTTGATTTTGCATTGGACCTAATCTTAAATTGTGGTCTGAGCCCCTAGGAAACTTTGGGTAGTTAATTCCAGTAAAAAACTCAGATCCAGGTCTGGATCTGCACAGTGTGGCTAGATGATCACAAGGCATCAAGTGGCTCTTGGTAAATACCAAGATACTGCTCGTCCCATTAGCTGCAGAAACTGTGTGCTCTTAGGCCATTCTGAATGTGAAATAAATTGCATTAATGCAAACCTTCTGCTTTTGTATAAGAAACCACTCCTACATTGGCTGCAGCACTATTTAATTCATATTGTCAATGGATGGAGATCCATCCACCAGCCCTTAGCTGAGTCAGTAGCTCCTTATGATTCAGTAACCTGATTGCTGGGCACCTGGATGCGTGTTGCTGCTTGCTCTCTGACGTAGTGATAAGCTGTATTTATAACAGCAGTTGCCTCTAGCATTCTTATTACCTCTATTGCTACCGTCAGTTATATATTGGTGGCCCTCTGAAGCAGCCCTGGCTCGTGCAGCCAAAAAGATACTGTCTGATAGCTAAAAACTTAGGAGGATCAGATTTCCTTGCTGGGAAGTAAGGTGGAATGAAATCTTGCTGTCTGTCTCCACTGCATGTGACATAGGAGCAGGCCTCGTCACTACAAGGCTGATGGGCTTAACTCTGTCCATAGGATGGGCAGAGCTGTTAGGACTATGTGAGAAGTTGCTGTGATGTGCAGGGGCAGTAATTTGAGGTCTCCAGGAGTCCTGACCCCCTCGGGAATGAAGAGTCTGGGCAGATTTGCTCATGTTGATCTTTCAGACAGCTATGCAATTGTTACCTTGAGTTCATTCTCATTGAAATGAAGAAATTACTCAGTCCAGGGCCTTCTTTTCTGTACCTGTATGGCTATCCCGCGTTTTGCATAGAAAAGGACTGTGCTCATAGAAACTCAGGCAGTAAAAGCAGAAAAAAAGACTAATGAAAGCCACATTCGCTAAAAGGACTCCACAGCTACCTACCCAGCATTGTCTTCTGCATCAGAGTTTGACATGTGTATTATAGCACTGACTGCAAAGATTGTAATTGCTTCTGTTGCAAATAAATTTATTTCTGTCACTGAATTCTACTATTGGAAAATGTGGACCTAATTTCTCAATACAGTAATTTTCCTCTTATCTGTTGTCCTGAGAGAGACTTGTGCCCTAAGGAGCAGTGCCTATTTTTATTTTATTTACTTGATTTTTAAAATAATTTTTTTTTTTATTTCTAATTTTATCTTCTATCCTTCTACTTTTAATTGTGTAATTGATGTAGACATTATTGGGGCTGATAACATACGAAAATCCTGGTGAGCTGCTGCTCCCAGGATATTTAGCAGCAACTAATTTTGCTTTCTTCCCCTGGCGCCCTGCTCCTCAGACGTGCTCCATAAATGCCATCAGACATTCCTCTGTCCCAGTTTATGGCACACTGGAGATAAATTTACCTGCTCTGAGTCATCATTTCGGATATATCATGTTGTGTACACAGTGCCTTCTCCCGAGCCCAACCATCCCAGTCTCCTCAGCTCCCATCCTACGTGCCTCTGAGCACTTGCATTGCGTGTCCCTGGTTGCTCTGCTTTCTGCTGTGTGCTTTACCGGAGCAAACCCAGAAAGGCACAGAGCATTTCAGGTAGGGACGTACGCCAGGTTATATAAAAGAGCTTACAGACTTTTAAGTCTTTTTTAAATTTTTAATTTCTTTTTTTAAGTTGGTGCAATGTTTTCTTTGTGCAATTTTGGTTGCTGCTGGACATTAGGTGGGGCATCTGTGATGTGTTCTGCATGAAACTAGAAATGTAGTTGAGTAATAAGCCAAGAATCTAACTCAAAACACTTGTTCTTCTGTGAGGTTCTTGGTTTTTGACAGTGTTGCACTGCAGTGTCAAGTCTTTTGCCCCTTCCCAGCCCTCTGCGTCCCTCCGTGCAGCTACAGGTCTCATTGCCTCTTGTTGCCTGCACCCATCGCTTCCCACCGCCCAGCTTTTCATCCAAGCCCAGTGGAGTTCTCGCATCTCCCGCTCCGTCTTACACGAGTGATTTGTGACGGTTGCCTTCCTCCTCGGGGCCGTGCAGCCTCTCTTCACCCCAGTGCATGGCCTCGCTGCCGAAATCCGTGATCTTCTCCTGCTTTTAGCTGAAGGCTGAAGGTGACCTGCAACCCCAGTCCTGCACCTCCCGGCTTCCCGAGGCCTTCGTCCTGGTGTCATGTGATTATTCTATTAGATCCTCCTTTCTCTTGTAATGAGACTATCCCATCAAGTCTCATTATCCTCTTACCCAAAGGAAGAAGGTGCAGGCAGTTTCCAAAGCAAACAATTTACAGCAGTGGGTAGGTGTTTACTGCATCTAATTTAAAATTTGTTAACACCAGTAGAGTTTTATTAGGGGGTTATTTCACCTTCCTACAGCTACTGCCTCTCTGACAATAATTATTAAAAAATCCTTTTGGTTGCAACATTATATTTTTTTTGCCAGCACGAGGAGGCTTTATATTTGAGATTAATAAAATGTAGCATTTCATTTGAGAGATCACAGTTTGTGTCTCATGCTGTAACACTCTGTGCTTTGAAACATTTTTCCTCTGGGGTGAAAAATGGTAGATGAAAGCTTTACACGAAAAGCTACTATGGAGCTGTCCAGCTTTATATTTGCTTTCATGCAGAGGGTAAAAAGGGACTCCTAGGTTTAGCAAGCTGCAAAGATTTAAGAAGTACAATGAGCTAATGCAGCTGGACAAAAAGTGTCAGGAAAATACTTATATATCTTTAAAAGTAGTAAAGGAAAGTTTCTTTGCCTCTTAAAAAAAGTTGCTTCCAGTTCAGAGAGATTCTGATTTCAGTTTTAGGGAAAGATGCTCTCTGGCGTGTGCTGTGTTGTGAGCTGTTAACCGTTGTGTGAAGGAGTTGGTTTGCTGTCCAAGTCCTTACCCAGGAAAGCAAGGTGGCTTTTAGCTGCAGATGCATGGACACGGATAATGTGGGCAAACAGCGAGGTCTTCTGCCCCTTGCAAGAGTGAGGGAATCAGCATTTTCTTGCTGATTGCAAGAAAATGACCTTTTCCCCCAGGGAAGATGAGGATGAAGCAGGCAGGGAAGAACAGCTAAAAGGTCCAGCTTGGAGATGGGAATGGAAAAAACATTTACCCTGTTAAGTGATTCTTTACTTTGAAAGTAAGGCAGTTCCTCTTAATAAATAGAAATATAATGGAAGAAAATAAGACACAGGAAGAAAATCAGGATATTTGGCATTAACGAAAATGTAGTTTTTTGATGGCAATATGCAGTGGGAAGGTAGCAGCCAAGAAGTTGACAACAGCAATATGAAATCCATTTTGTAGTGTCGAAATTCAGCACAGCTTCTTTATCATTTGGCATGTAATTGAGCAGTAGCATTCTCCGTGGTAATCACCTATAAGAGCAGCTTCCCAGTTTGAGAAATAAAAATAAATATGTGAATGAAATCTCTCATGTTAAAATTTAAGCAAAAAAAAAAAAAAATACCATTTCTTCTTCAGAAATGGTAGACTAGGACTTTTTTTATCATCTTGCTCAGCAAAATCACCTTTGTCCGGGTCCCAATCTGAAGGGCTACTAAGCAGGTGTTTTTTAACAGCTGGTTTGGGAAGCTGTAACCTGTAACCTTGGGTCAGCAGAGACTGACCCAAGTTGTCCCAGATCTGCTCTGAGGGATGCTTAGTGAGGGATGTGCTTAACTTCAGAAGTATAACGCTTCAAGCTCACAAGATAAGTGAACCTCCCTTAGGGCTTCTTACGATCTTTTATAAATCAGGGTCATTGTATCGTAACATTTTCATTTTGTGTGGGTTCAGATTAAAAATAGAAAGCATTTCAGTCCTTCCTTCCTTCCTTCCTTCCTTCCTTCCTTCCTTCCTTCCTTCCTTCCTTCCTTCCTTCCTTCC
>VZSV01000042.1:4298362-4313200 GCA_013398735.1 Nothocercus julius
CCTTCCTTCCTTCCTTCCTTCCTTCCTTCCTTCCTTCCTTCCTTCCCTGCCTCCCTCTCTCCCTTCCAGTTGTCATACCCACTTTCTCTGCACACAGTCGGGGACCTGGGCCACCACCGCACACATCAAGGAGCACAGAGCAGATGCCACCTCGTGACTGTCGCGTGGGACACAGAAGCATATGTGAAGGATTGACAAGACTCTCTTCTTTCTGCACTGGGTTTTGGACCCTTCTAGGGTCTGTGGTGCTCAGCTGTGGTAAACATCAGAGGAGACAGATCTCCAGAAGAAGCCTGAAAGGCCCAAAAGGAATTTTTGGCTGCAGCATGAACTGTTGTGATGTTTCGTGGCTCAGAGCAGTGGAAGGTGGTAGACAGATTGCAATACAGATTACAGGTCTCCAAACCCTTTTTGACATATAGGCTGACTATGCACAAGAAACTGGCGGAGGGATTGTCTTGTGTCTTCATTTGGCTCATACCAGTCTCTCACTCTTCTTTTCACTCTTTTTTTTTTTTTTTCCTTTTTTGCCTGCAGCTCAATTTACTATGCCTTGTCTATTTGCTATCAAGATATACCAAGAATATTTGCCAATCAAGCTGACCAAGATATTTTACTTCTTTTATGCTTTCACCTTTCCACAATTTGGCAGTGGGCTGAGGCAATCAATCTTCCTTTGACCTAGATCTACATGGTCATATGTGCACTGCGCTCATCTCGTTTCTGAGAAGTGGCTCTGCTGCGGTGGAACTTCAATCCCTGCTTCTGTGCACAGTGCCAGGGAGGTGGCCCATGGCTGAGCACAGGAGATGGGAGAGACTCATGACATGTCTCTGCGGGCTGTTCCTTCCAGGGAATAGTCCTTGGTAGGTGACCTCATAGCCTGCCCTTGAAGAAAGGGCGCTCCTTGCTGGTATACCCAACTGGGAGGAGGGTATGGTTCTCGTTCCCTTTCGTTCCCTGGTAAGTACTGAGGTTGTTTTCAGAAAAATAGAAATTAAATGTGGAGTCTCAATGCAAAAAGCTCTATGGAACATCTCCTGCCCAAGGCAGGGGTGCTTCATCTCCTTCCCACTCCACTGCTCTTGGTCCTGTGGCATTGCTCCCTTAGTTTCTGACAACATAACCTATATCAAACCTGTGGCATCATTGCAATCATAGCTGTGGCAGGTCTTCTTTGTAACTTGTGTTCTATACGTCCTCTGCTCTGGATATTTCACTATGTTTTAACCATGTTTTCCCAATGTTTCCCTTGGCAACCTGGCCAGAGATCACTCATGATGTGAGCACAGCTGGAGCAGAGGGCTGGACAGTGTGAATGGCCAGGGAATTCAGGCTCCAAGACACTGCCATGGGCATGACTTAAGGGCAACGTCAGAGTCTACCTGTCTCTTCAGGTATTTAATGTACTATCATCTGAGACTCTCCTGAATGTGTGTCTGTGTTTTGCTTTGTTTTTCACTTTTTATCTTTGGGAGAAAAATGCCTCCATTAGATTACAGGATTATTTAAATGAGCTTTTGTGCATATGCAGATGGGTATGATACATTGTGAATAATTTATTCAGGAAGGCTTGCAGAAGAGCTTTGCCTTTATTTCATACTGAGAGAAAGTATACAAAAGATTAAACATATTAGACCCAGTCAGTACAGGCTTGGCTCAACCAAGGAAAGCATTGGATCAGCTGGTTGAAAAGGTGGCCCAGAGTGGTATGTCCCACATGGAGTCAGTGTGAAGATGGACATTTGGTTTCAAATAGGGTTTGAAGTTGTTGTCACAGCTGCCTGCAGTTACTGCTTGGTCTTTTGGTCTTTTCCAGGAGATGGATGTTAGAACCTCATTGCTTTGTTCTCATTACTGTCAACCTCCTTGAATTTCCTCCTTCTGCTGGATAAATTGTCCTTCTTTTCTTGATGTTGCAGGAGGCGGATGGCTGCACCACTGAGAGCACTACACCAAAGTGTGGGCAGTGAGGAGAGGAGTTACATAGAAGCAAACGCTTATTTTTGAGGAGTGCCACTCTGGGTGGTATATTTTAGACAGACAAGGTTTGCAGCTCTGCCGAATACAAATTTAAATATACCATCCCCCCTTTCAAAAACAGTGTGCATATGTCTTTTTTTCTTTAAAATTGCCATAGTCTCCATCTGCTAGTACCCTGCAGTACTGAGCTGTATTTGTATGGATGTTCTGATCAGGACGCAGAGGACACCCTCTTGTGCATCCCAGTTTGTTTTTCGTTTGCTGTTGACACTGTAAAAGCAAATAACTTCATGCCCTCTGCCCCAGGTTCCAAATGAACCGTATTTGTATGAGACAGTGACAGGGAATGCATGGGACTGGCCAGATTTCCATCATGGACATGGCAGTGGCAACAGGCTGTATCCTGCACTTTGGTAAACTGAGACACTCATTAAGGTACCAAATGATGGATGCAGCAACAAAACTGCGGGCACCAAGTTCAGAAAATCTTACAGGAAACTCAGCACTTGCCTCCTAGCCTCGCTTGGATATAAACAGCAGCTTTTGTAAGAAATCTGCCTACACATTCCCCTTCTCCCTTTTCTCTCCTGACTGCTTCTCCAGAGGACAGATTTAATGCTCCGAAGTATTGCAGGTTGTTTTTAATTCCAAATACCAGCAATGGGTCTCACTAACATTATATAATAATAAAATATAATATGTAATATATATTATATATATATATACACATATATATGGCTCTGGTCAGTCATACAATTAGGTGGGTCATGGCTCCATATTTGTGTAACAATATTCCTCTTAACACATTAGACTGATTTTCTCTGAGAAGGTCTGCAGCCCTAATGAAAGGAAAGGAGGCAAGATCACTGATCACCTATAACATCAAGTGTCTTTTCAAGATTTCCTGAAACACCAGCCTTTGGAGCAGTTATTTTTGACTTTGGCATGTGAAAGAGCGGTGAGTAAATGGCCCTGCGGGTTTTTTAAAATCTGAAACTGCAGTGTTTCCTCTCATTTTCAACCTCAGATTCCTCTTTCCTGCTCCCTGCTGTACTCAACATATTTCTTTTCTTGTGGTAGTTTTCACACAACTCCTTTGGCAGCCACAGGGTAGGTTTTCACAGCTCATTCTGCATTAGCACTTAGGTTCCTTGAAACATCAACCACAGAGTCTGACTTGACAAAGTGCACGGATGAGGAAAGCAGTTTGCAGAAAATAGGTCTGTGCAGGTGGTTCTAAGTTATATTGAAGCTATTAGGACCCACGAGTCCTTCCCTACGTCAACACTCTGGGATGGTGTCCAGATGGCAAATCTGGCCAAGACCTGGGTACAATTTCCCTGTTCTTTCCATGGAAGGGGATCTCTGTGGATACATGAACAGGGAGGGAGCAGAAAAAGAGGAAGAAATGAGGAGAGAGTGCTAAGGTAAGATGAAAAGAGTGGTTCAACGGTTGAGCTGAATGCAAGTCCCAGCTGTTACAGTATGGGCTTAATGCTGCTCCACAGCTCAGTTCTCTCTAGGTAAATGGGAATGATCATAATTCTGTATTTCCCAAGTGCATAGTGAGATGCTAGGAGACTGCAGAAATGCAACTATATAAGATACATAGAAGTACTGTTGGGTAACTTATTGCAGGAAAAAAAAAAAAGAGAGAAATAAAGATAAGTATTATCATTCCTTTGGGCATCTTAGAGCCCTTTAGATGCTCTAGGGTCTGATTTCTACAAGAAACTTCCATGAACCTAATAAAGGCATATTTTTAATAGGTGTGAACTCATTAAAAGGAAGAACAGCTTACATTGATTTCAGTCATATCCCTACTAACTCACATTAAAATGATATAATCCACTATTTATCAAATTAAGAGTACTAAGCTATTTTTAAACAGGTTTAATGTAAATCATTGTAAATCACTTTTCATAGAGAGATAAGCCAGAAGACCAGAATTCTCTGAAGAACAGATCTTTAAACAGGCTATTTCCTTTAGGAGCAGCTAGAGATACTCAGTGACTCTGAAAATGGGGTCCTAATTAACCTCATCTCACAAAAGCTGAGATCTTTTCACGGTGCATGCAGACCAGCAACCTTGGCAGCACAGAAAATGCATGCTGGCTTTTGAGACCCCAGTGAGCTTTTTCACAAGCCTCACGTCAGATTTAAATCTTGAGTGAAGCCAGAATTTCACCTTTACATAGGTATTAGTCTATACATAATAGCAAAAAAATTGCAGTGTTGTAATTACAACTTGAGTCTAGTTTCTTGCCTAAAGCATTGTGGAGAGTAAAAACAAATATGGTAAAACAAATATGCTTCCTACCAAAATAAGCTCATTTTTTCAAGCAATATAGAAGAAGCAACTTAAACTTCCTTTTGACTTTCTTAGGAGCCCTAAAATTTTTGATTTGTATCCTGTCAGAGCAAATCTAAACTGATTCAATAAACTGCAGAGCTGATTTAACCACCTTCCTTGCATATCTCAGTAGTCATTCATGAGCCACATTTTGAAAAACTAGAATCTTCTGTGTCCTACAGAGATTCCGGTGGAAGAAATGCACAGAAAAAGAATAACTCATATGCAATAGATTTTTATTTTGAGAAATTTTGACAGTTTGTTCTACCAACCAAAGCAATCTGCTTAGCTCCTGTCAGCAGAAGGCTCTTAACTGACTTTTAACAGGAATTCTCTAATGATGCAAAGCATTTAGCTGCTGCATTACAGATGTCGTTGAAAATCATTGCAATCCATCAGGTAATGTCCTGATGTGTAGTATTCAGACACACACTTTGATTTATCAGGTTACAGGAGTCTCAAAAGATCCAAGTTATCATGTTATTCCAGGAATGCCACTAAGCATGGTTAATGAGCTCTAAAATAGGAATATTTTATATGATGTGTGTAGCTATATATGCATGCATGTATATTGCATTGCATTGCATTGCCTTTAATTTATTTGGGAAGAAGGAACTACTTCAAATACTAAATGAAATGGAAGAAGACCCACTAATCACTTGGAAAGGTAGACTGTTATGGAATACATACACTAACACAAAAGCATATTTTATATGTAGAGTCTTACAGAATCATGGAAAAATAGAGCTGGAAAAGCTCTTCAAACCTCCTCTAGTTATTCTCACTAATGTGTGTAGACAGAGGATAGGTATATACATACACATGCATGCGTGTGTGTATAAAGCACTGTCATGATTTGTGCCATTTCGGACAATTTAACTGTAAAAAAAGGCCTCGGATAGAAAACCATACAGACACACCGTGAAATGTTTGCACTAAAGCAAAAGAGGGGCTCAGATTTTTAACCAGGAGATATTTATTTGCTCAGTCTTTCATTTTTTTCATATAATCCCTTTGCTATTACCAGAGTTATTTGTGCATGGACTGTGCATAATCTGGGGTTTGTGAAACTACTTCACTGATGCTGTGAAAATTGAAAATTAAAGTCATGCCTTGTAAAAATGCTTACAACTAGAAAATGGGCATGAAGAAAGCAAAATCTATTGAAAGACAAAGCATATGGATCTGACCTGTGTATCCTGCAAAGTGTGTTGAGCTTATTCAACGCCTGCTGTTACATTATTGTGTGTTTGAGGGGACATGGTTTGCAACATCAAGACACTATCTAGACATAGGCTGGAATTGAGACCAACAGATGGAGATGCCTGGGAAGAACGGGATATAGGGCTGTAGCTGAGAGGCTTAGGGTCCCAGAAGGAAAGACAGAGATGGGATGAGTATCAAAGTGCCTTGAAGATGGAGCCAAATCTAGGCTGTGACTGGTCAAATTCAACTAGCTTTGACATACAACCATTTTGTGTCACTGCTATATGTGTGATAGAGCCGTGGATTCACTCAATCCTGACATTGGTAATTTTAAATAGATTTTCACCTTCACTGTATCAGAAAAGGATGAGGCCCACTGTGAAGGTACAACCTGAGAGTATGTTTTCTCTAGATGAAGAAGACACTGTACTTCTGCAAATTGCCTTCTTCAGCAATTTGCAGGTGGTATTGCTGTAATCCTTCCTCCATTCCAAGAAAAATGAGTCCAAACACATAAAAAGCCCTTCTGGTTCCCTTTTGAAAAAGTATAAGCTTAGAGCAAGGAAAGAATTTCCATGCAAAGGCAAAACCAAGCAGCTTTCACTCTCTCCACAGGCACTTCTAGACATGGAAGTGCCTGTCCCTGAGCAAAATGACCCAGGAGGAGAAGCCTCATGAATACCAGCTGTCCATTTGAATGCAAAGAGCTTGTGTTTTACAGGTAGGAAGGTGGCCAAGGCAGTTTCTTAGGAATGATTGAAGTAGCACACACATGAAGGACAGGCTAGAGGACCTGGAAGGTGATTGGGAACAGATGACACAGCAGAGAGGTAGTTGTAGAGATGACTGTGCAATGAGCCGGTGATGAGGATAATGTCATTACCAGGGCAGAAGGGAAGAGATGGAGGTA
The DNA here is from genome assembly GCA_013398735.1 of Nothocercus julius. Classification (NCBI taxonomy): domain Eukaryota; kingdom Metazoa; phylum Chordata; class Aves; order Tinamiformes; family Tinamidae; genus Nothocercus; species Nothocercus julius. The sequence continues at coordinate 4,304,815 of VZSV01000042.1, forward strand.
GAAGACTCAACAGGTTTCAGTATTTGCTCTTTCCTTACAAGAGAAGGGAATTGAATACATCTGGTGCAGGCAATTTGCCTATCACTCAAGAATGGTGCTTGTGACTGCTAATAAAGATGCAGGTGATGCTGACTGAGCTTCTTCTGAATTTCCGTACTGATTGTGATGCAGGTGAGCACCAGGGATTTTAGAAAGACCAGGGCTCTGCCCGTGCTTGTCCATATGGTATGTGCATATGCAAAAATGAGCACTTCCCAAAGAATTCATAAATCCAATAAATGAGGGAAGAGTGTTTTTTTCCCCTTTTCACCATGCTAATCACCATGGTATCGAAGCATTTATTTGTTAGGACCATACAAATCATCACTGCTTTTGTAACAACCTCCTGGGGGAAGTCAGTCTAATTCCCTGTGACTCTCCTGGAGCACAACAACAGCAGAGCCGCCTCTGTGCTGCACTCCCGCAATCTCTGCTCCCTCCCAGGGCCCCCAGCCCCAAAGGCAGGGACATGGAGGGCGCAAACGAGGGGAGGGAGTCCCAGCACACATCATTCTGCTGCTGGCACCAGGAAAACTCCCGCTGCGCTTCAGGAAAATTCCCATTGTGCTGCAGGGTGGTGGAAGCAGGGAGGGGGAACAGGTACTGTGGATGCACAGCATCCTTCAATTTCCCATAAGTGAATCATAGCGCTGACTAGAAGCAAACATGGCTAGAAATGGCATTCATTACTCTCATTAAATTGCTTGGCTAACTTTCCTGGCTGACTTGATGCCTCAATTTAGCTCAGCTTTTTCTTCTGGGTAGCTACTGCTTATTTTTCTTCCTATATCTTAGTTTCTACTCCTCTCTCTCAGCCTCTCTACCAGAGGAATTGATAAAAATGCCTTGTACAATTCAGGTCTGTTCTAATTTTAAATCATTTTCTGCAAAGCTGGAAACTGAAAATTATGGTTTGTTTGGAGCTATGTATCAAAAGTGTCCAGGTGCCAAGAGATTTAAAGATTTAAAAATATATGGGTGACTTCAAAGATAATCCTTCGAATAATAAAAGCAGAAAACCTGCCAGGCCATTTTGCATAACACACAGTGTATAATCTGTGAAGCAAATCCAAGGTGCCTGTTACCATGGCATCTCCTGGAAAAGCTTAGCAATGCTAACAGAGAGAGGGTGGTGGTGGTGAAAACAAGAAATGAAGTTTGGGGCTTAGGCAGCTGTTGCTCTGCCTCAACTGACCATGTACAGATGTGTCTCAGTAGCAGACCTAAATTCACCTTACAGATTCCTATGTCATTTGGGTATCTACTGATAGGTGCATTTCATCCGACTAAAGTAGATGGCTATTTCTGAGTTAGCCTCCTTCCATTTATCATAAATGGAGAGAAATAAGCTCTCCTGAGAACAATTTACCTAATTCTGCAATAAAATCACAAAGAGTTCTGGTGACTCTAAGGAGTCCAGGTAACCCTAAAAGCACATATTTTGTACCATCGGTTATAAAGAAAACCTTAAATCATTAGTTCTATAACCACATTATAGACATCTGCACAAAGCAGTTATCTAGATCAAGGCTTTAATGTAATCTGAGGTGCTCTAGGCATCTGAGACATCTGCATGGGGTCGACAGGGAAGACACAAGGCCAATAGGAGACATCTGTCCTTTAAGAATGGCATCCAGGGCCAGGTTGGATAGGATGTCTCAAATGACACTAGGTGCCCACGCTTAACAAGTGAGTAGGACGCTTCGGGTGGGGTAGACCCCAGATTAAGACACTTGAAGTTAGATATCTGTAGGAGAGTGTCTGCTTATGAGCTAGGTATGTAAGCGTCCGTGATGCGTCTGAGGAGCTCATTTCAGTTGCTCAGACGTGGGCATCTGGTATCATTGGAGATGTCCCGCTGTTCCCAGCTGGCCTCCAGCTCCCGTTCCAGATAGCTGATGCGATGCAGTATGTGTACCTATCCCATGTGGGTAACTCGGGCTCCCTAGAGTCGACATCCTAATGAATTCAACCCTGGTTCTCACTGATACGCTTAGCAGAGCCTACAGAGCAACTCATCTCCCATCAAATATGTGCCCAGGAACAGGCCAGCTGAGTCACAGCCGCTGCCTGCGCGTCACTGCGCTCCACTGGCGGCACGGAAATTTTGAAGGCCTAGCACTCAATTTTCGTAGTGGAAACAGTCTGCTTCTGTGGATACTAACCATACTGTATATTCCTTACGATGGAGTATCCCTTTCCAACAGGGCCCAAGCCTTTTGGCGACTCTTTAAACACCTCTAAAAAAGACTGAACTATTTTCAAATCTCAGTGCAGTTGCAGTCAGAGATGAAAGTAGAAATTTTATCTGACTGACAAAGAGAAGAACATGAATTAGGCACTGCTCTTTCAGACCCCCTGCCACTTGTACAATTCAGGTATACTGAGAAATGGTGTCTCATCTGATATAGTCCAAACTTTTGTTCTGAGAGAGCAATTTCTTCCTATTCCCATGGTTGCAGGAAGAGCTCTGTTGTTTCTACTGGTGAGATTCATCTTAGCTAACTTCTGCTGCCTAAAAACTACTCAGAGACTCAGAGCTTATCTAGATTCCCTCACAAAGAGTGCAGCTGGAGAATGTTGCTCATCCGCTCTTTTAGCTGTAGTTACTCCCTTGTGACATGAAAGCAGAAATATTTACTCATATCTATTTGTTCTGTTTCATGGCTTAAGCCAATAAAGTTTATAAAAGTGAGCAACATGTTGTTTTGCTGCTTCATGACAGCAGTTGGAAAGACTCAATTCTTTCCAACTCAGTTATACTTTATTGACATGGCAAGTGACACAACTTTTGCCAAAATGTACAAAGAACCACATCCTTGGGTCTGTCACAGGCAGATACAATACATCAAAAAAACGTCCCTGGCAGCAAAACAGACCACTGTCTGTGCATTACCTCCTGTGACCATTTGTCATTATTGCCTGGTCTTGACTTACTGCCAGCTAGACAGCCCTCTCCTTTCTCTCAGACTCATTCCATTTTATTTCTTTACTTTCCAAAAAGAAGACTTTGATCACAGTTTGGGTACTGAAGAAAGTTGACTGCTTCAGCCTCCTCTCTGCCATGTTAACTTCTTCATACTCTCACACTGTAACCATGTGCTTCATCACACTGATGATACAGGAACAGCAGGAAAAAGTTCCCTTTGGTTATAATGCACATTTACCTTGGACAGCTCATAGTGAAACCGTTTGCAATAAAATACTTTGTCAGCTATGTTTCAATATTTGTAACATTTTGACTTGATATTGTTTATTTTGTTCTCTCAGGAAAATCACAGTTTTGTTTTCAAAGTTTCAGATAATTGACTTGAGAATCAGTTCCATTGGAAATGCAAGTATTTTCATATAAGTTGTTTGAAATTTGGCTATTGATTGATATCAGTATTTGATTATTTGATATTTGTTTACATCATTTTTCAAAAGATAGACTTTGCAAGGTAGAAAACGGTACAGAGTTTGGATTCAGTTCAGTAGGTGTCCTAGAATGCACCAGTGTGCTTTAGCCCGAGCTGAGGCATGGTTAAATTAAGAGCACTTTAATGCAGCGTGTGGGGTAAATCAGCTGCCCTGCATCTTTTAACGGATGCTGTAGCAGCTCAGGCAGCTGGAAGATTTCAAAACAACATATTCAACATCACTGGTCTCAGTGAGGAATTAAAATTTTATCACCAAAGAAACCCTTAGATTTTGCAGAAAGAGAATTTTCTGTCAAAAATATTTTGATGAAAATTCCCTATTTGCTCTTCTGAGAAGAAAAGTTTTCCTGGGGTTGAAAATTGTGAAAGATTTTATGATACAACTAATGTGATTCATGGCTTGTATGGATTTCATTATAGATTTCCTGGTTCTTTGTGATGATACATCAAAATATATTAGGAATGGCAACAGAAGTGGAATGTTATTTACCTTGTACTGCTTAGGAGCCCTGTGCTGTTGCCCTGATATAGCTTTTTTTTTGCTGTATAGCTAAGGGAGTACAGTAAACTCTATAGCTAAGGGAGTAGAGTTTTCATAACATTTTGCAAGGATCTTAAAGATGAGCTCTATACGTTATTTAAAGTAGTCAATTTAAATTAAACCTATGCTTTTCTGGGCGGTTCAACTCCTCCTGCCTCAATTCCCCCAATCTCCTTTAGGAAATATAGATTAAGCTCAAAGTCTGATTCATTGCATCAAAATGTGCTATGAGGCAAAAGTTCTACGATGGCTTATGGAAGCCTTTGTGCTCCTGTAGGAGGTCAAGGACAGCTCTAACTGTATCCAGATTGCTGTAACACTGAATTGCAGATCTTGTTAAAATTTGATATAAGTGCATCTCAGCACATAGCAAATCAGAGGCTTTATACCTCGCTGGAAAACACTCAAGAATATTTGGTGGTTGAACACTCTTAGTGTAAGTGGAATCTGGAAAATTAACGCTTTGGATGAAAAGATATTTTTATACAGTATGGAAAGACAGTATGATATTCAATAATTCCTCATGAATCATATAATTGTCATTTTGTGAGCAAAATAAAAGCCCCATTATTGTGTTAGCAATGGATAGGAATTATTTTTTGCTTTAATAATAGAGCAGTGTATTGCAAATATCTTGGCAGAGTGTTTCTATAACAGACAAATAAAACTTCCTTAGCTGCCGATTAGAATTTTTTGCTTCTAAAAGACATACGAGATTGAAATGCTTTGCTGTGTGCTGCTAGTGAGAATCTGCAATCTCAGTTTGCAAGAGCTTAACTGAATATTGGCAATACCAGGACCAAATGATGGGCTTTCCCACAGAAGGAGACACTGGGACTGTCTCTCTCAGCAGGACTGTCTTGTTTTCTTAATTTTTATAAATAATAATATTCTTGCATAATTTATAGTAGTATTGGCTGATGAATGGAAGAATAGGTTTTGGCATCCTAAATTAAATAATCAAACTTGTCAGTAGATTATGCTTCTAAATATTGACAACTCTCCCTAGGATGTGTAGCTAGCTGTGCATTGATGAACATAAAGATTTTTTTCCTGAATCCAGTGCAAATAGCTGGAAAGAAGAGATTTGGTTGTCCTCATCTAAACATGCATATTAAGTAATATTGGTTACAAAATCATCCAACATCCTTTTAACATTCTGTCTATGGGAGCAACCAGAAAATAGAGGTAGCATTTCTCTGCATTTCCCAGAAATGATTTCTGATCATTATGAACAGAAACCTGTCATTGGCAGAAGTTCACAAGCAGCATTTGCAGGCTACAGGGCTTTCTATGGTCACTAGCGAGAAGAATAGCACGTGATAGTATTCTGAAATTGCTGCTGCTCCATGGAAAGCCAGGGGTAAAATTTCTCACTCTTTTCAGAAGGGATAATAGTAGTGAGTCTGTTACCCAACCCACTCCTAATATCCTTAGTGGGCTATTCAAAGTCCTCTAATGTTTTCATGTCTTATTTAATGTGATTTACTTATTAATCAGAAATGTTCCATGGTAAAATTTTAGCATCACTAGAAGCCTTGTTAGTGCCATTATCATAAAATAATATGCTTCCATGAATTCACGTCGCTGCGTTCTTGTTGGAGTAAACAGCGGGGAATACAGAGATCCTTCCTAAGGTCTCCCCCGGGATAAGCTATGCTGTTAGCAACATGCTCCTTCCTATCTGTCTGAACAAGACAGGACAAATCAAAGAAATGCCTCCACAAATGCTTTCAGAGAAAATAGGCACACATTTCCTTATTATTCTCTTAATTTAGTGATTGAAAATGAACAAGTGCATTTGTGCTCACAAAGAGATTTGTTCCTCCAGCATCTTTCTCTGATCTTGCAGGGGCTTCTGAGATTTCTTGTCCTTCTACTGCTATGTGGGAGTTGACTTTCTTTGGCCAGTGCTGCTCAATTACACCAGGAATATTCTGGATGTACGGAACAGATTAAGCTCCTTCGGACTCATGGCTCTGAGCTGTTACAGAGTTTTTCTTGGAGGTAGCACTTAGCTGATCAGACATGTTTAGGTGCTTAAGGAGTGCCTCAGCAACACCATTAGAAACTTAAATTTCTAAATGCTGACAAGTTTAGGGGGCCCAAATACAAGGCAGTCTGAGTAGTAGTCTCGGATGTAGGCAATAAATTCCACCTAAATATTGGAAACCGATGCAGCGGATCTGAATGCCACCCATTGCCCCAAATCCTTATTCAGGCTTTTATGCCAAACTGTCCTCAGCTAGTCTGTTTTTAAGCAAAATAAAAGCAGTATAACAGCTGGGGTCCTCATGCTGTAACTGCTGGCCTAGTTCTGGGCGATGTGAGCCTCAAATGTCCCAAGCAGCCTGTCCATGGGCTCCTGCGGAGGCCTGGGTGATGCATTAACCCCCTTACCTCCCCACCAGGCAAAGGATACTGGACTAGTGGGAGTGCAGCCCTCCCAGCGAGGGGATGCTTAAGAAATGTTCCCTGGTTATCTTCCTGCCTGTTCTTTGCAGCAGAAATGCCCTCACACTCGTGCCATTACACTTACTACCTGCCTGGAGAGCAGGAGGGAGGAGATGTGTAAAACCCAGTGCACAGGGATGCCCAGTGCCAACATCTGCAATTCCAGGTGAGAAATGGAAGGGCAAATATGGAAATAAATGTTCACATATCTAAAGAGGTCGACGCCGTACGCTATATATTGAGATCTGAGCCATATTTGCATTCTGCGTCTCGTGAAGATTTTACTTTGGTTCTTTCTTGTTTCTTTCTTCTTGATTCCTTCTCATAATGTTTCTTTGGAAACAGGGGTATTTCATGCTAGAAATATATTCCCACAGATTACACAGCAGTGCATCCGCCCTGCAGCGATGCACATGAAGGAATGTGTGCTCTGACACAGACTAATGAAATGCCCCCGCGCTTGCAAAGAGAAACGGCAAAATTTCAACTTCAGGTTGAAAAACAGAAAACTGAACCTTGTGTTCCATTGCTGCAAGAAAATAAACAAATAAATAAATAAATAAAAAGGTCTGTCTCGTTTCTCAGCTTCAAGGTATGGTAATACAAGAATAACATGATCACAGAGTAATTTAGATTGGCAGTGGCCTCCAGAAGTCAGACTTCCCATCAAATCTAAAGCAGATTGCTCCGTGTTGCTTGAGCAGTCAAATTTGAGTATCTCCAAAGTTGGGGATTTCACGACCTCTCTTTGTCTTGGCCTCAATGTTTGATCATCGTTATGATGGAAAAGAATAAAAAATCATATATCTAACTGGAGTTTCTCATGATGCAACTTGTGTCCATCATTGTGTAATCCCTAAGAAGAGTCTAACTCCATCTTCTCTGCACTGTTCTGTTATGTAGTTGTAGATAGCCCTAAGATCTGTAAGAAGATGAATTACTTCTACCCGCTAAATTAAAAAAAAAAAAAAACCCAAACCATAAAACAATCCCTCAAGGGCATTTTCCCAACACTTTTAGTGATTTTGAGAACTCAGTGATCTTGCATGATATTTTGTGATACTGAGGTTTTCTGAGGAATCTTTTTACTTTTGAAGCGAGATCTTATTTAAGGAAACACCCTTGTACAAGGGGCTGACAGGCAATTCTGCTACTTCTTGCTTCATCTGCTAACCAAGGGTCGAGAGCTGAGTTGTCATTCTGAGTTCATGAGAAGCTGACAGGAAAAGGAGATGGCTTTACCACCCCCATGTGGGAATCAGAACTGTCTGGGTGAAATCTTTGCCACAATAAATTTGAAAAGGAGACTTCTGTCCATAGATGTCTGGTGGAAGAATAAGAGGCAGATAGACGCTCTGCCGACCTGCCTCTTAGGGTCTTCTGCACAACACTTGTGGAAGAGCCAAACACTACATACCTGGAAAGAGAACCTTGGACTCACAGGGGAGACAGCAATTAAGGAAAACACAATGTGGTTTACAAGTGATGGCCTTTTAGTGGTCCCTGCTCTGGGACTTGACGTTGTTATTCCTTTCATGGAAATACCTCTTTTCCAATAGCTTGTTGCTCTCTGCATCTCTATCCCAGCCAGGTGTTAGCACCGCACGGTAGTGCAACTACTACGTTATGCTCTTAAACAGAACTTTTACCCACTGGAAAGAAAGAAGGAAAGAAAGAAGGAAAGGAAGAAAGGGAGAGAGAAAGAGAGAAAGAGGAAGAGAGAGGAAGGAAGGAAGGAAGGAAAGGAAGAGAAAGAAAGAAAGAAAGGAAAGAAAGAAAGAAGGAAAGAGAGGAAGAGAGAGAGAGAGAAAGAAAGAGAGAGAGAGAGAAAGAGAGAGAGAAAGAGAAAGAGAAAGAGAAAGAGAAAGAAAGAAAGAAAGAAAGAAAGAAAGAAAGAAAGAAAGAAAGAAAGAAAGAAAGAAAGAGAAAGAAA
>VZSV01000042.1:4313445-4343046 GCA_013398735.1 Nothocercus julius
AAAGAAAGAAAGAAAGAAAGAAAGAAAGAAAGAAAGAAAGAAAGAAAGAAAGAAAGAAAGAAAGAAAGAAAGAAAGAAAGAAAGAAAGAAAGAAAAGAAAGTGTGGGAGATTCTGGCAGCCCTGAGGCTGTAGATTAAAATCAGATGTCACTGGTATGCTGGCTTCTGCATTGTGGGGTACCTTTCACACAACAAATATAGGCCCTGTAGCTGCAAGAAGGCACTCAGTAATTTCCAGAAATTAATTCAGAAAGAGCTAAAGGTCAGCCAATTCTCTTCTCCACCTTCTCCCTGAAAGGAAGCAAAGCTAACTTTGGTTTAGGTATGTCTTTCACTGCACTCCTACTTGGCACAAGAACCAAGTTCTTAAGTTGCATTGCTGCAAATCTCTAATACATGTATTTAAATTTGAGCACATGCCCAAATATTTTTCTGAATTAGGTTTTTAGCCTGGTCCATTAGCTGGGTCCCCAACCTACCTTCTCCTGTCGGCGAGGCACTGTAGGATGCACTGAGGGAACAGAGAGCTGGCCCGGCCCTGGTGCTTCTCTGGAGCTACTTCTTCCTCTTACGAAAAGCTGCCACCATACATGAGCTGCTGGAGTGACTTTGCAGAGCATTCCCCATTGCTTTGCAGGTCAGGAGCAGTAATGAAGCCGGGCTTGCTTTGGCCAGAGCCAACAAGCCCTGCCAAGGCAGGGTGACTTTGCATGAAGCAAACTTTGTTCTCCCTGCCCACACTATACAAATTGCCCTCAAGCTGGTTAGTGACTTGTTTTCTATCACTGAGAAAAGATGTCCAGGAAAGAACAATCATTTTTCTTTAAACAGAATACAGTCCTTAACCCACTTATTATTTTCATGTATGTTTCATGTATTTTCAAGTGTGATCAGTGAGATCAAAAAATAGCATATAGATCCTGAGCAGATAGAAAATATTTCCCAGATATTTCTTTATTTTAAATTATGCTTGTACCTATATACCCCTATTTACATGTAGGTTCATATCAAGAATAACTCCGTGAAAGTTAGTGGAATTACAACAGGGTTAATATGCTAGAAGGAACCCAGGATACAGTCTTGCTTTATACTGTTTTATTGTTTATGTCATTTTTTGTTCCCAGTTGCTCACTATGCAGTATTTCTTTGTTATAGTAAAAAGAGATTTTGTTAATTATTTCCACATTTTCTTACTTAGTGTTTCTCTGAGCAAGTGCAGCTCATTGCCCTGTTTCCAGAATAAAATGATCAGTAAGAATCAGAGCACAAACATCATATTTCCTCAAGTCCATCCTTTCAGAGCAAAATTCTTTGCTGATGCATTTTCCATGACTTCATCTATTTCATGTTTTAAATAAATATAGCAATTAAGCTCCTACAAAATTAGTCTGGAAACAGATTTATAGTCCGAAGGAACTATAACAAACGAAGTTGACATTTTGTTTTATTGTTTCCTCTTGCCACCCCGCTCTGCTCAGCTCACCTGCTTCATGGGAGTGCAGTATAGGAGTGAGTTTAATCGGAGATGCACTGGTGGGACATGCTATGGGATCAGCAGGTTCCCACCCAAACCTTGAACATTGATGAGTGCAGAGGAGAAATGGGTAGCTGCAGTTCTAACATTAACATATCTGCAGAGTTTACCAGTGTATATAGACTTTGCCAGTGAGTATTACATCAGGACTGCATTTACGCATTTGTAAGTGAGGTAGTTCTGCAACATGCACACAAGGAAAGCAACAGCAATTCAGGCTGTTTTCATAAGTCTTTTCACTCTCAGTGAAAGATAATACCTGCACATGCAGGTGGAAGAAATAAAGCACAAAAAATGTTAGCAAGTGACTAAAATCGCTTAAAATATCCTCATTGGAAGTAGAGCATGACCCGATTGATGGCCAAACATTGCTTGATAATGGTGAAGGACAGGGGTCAAGAGAAGACTTGTGAGTAGTTAAAAGCTTTAGAAATAAGATCAGCTATGTGACATTATTTTCACATATTCTACTTAAGAGAGAAGCGTTTTAAAAAGAAAGAAGTGCAGCATGAAATGGTAGAAGTCACGTTTAAAACAGAAATGTTGCATAGCATTACCTGTGGCATTCTGAGCCAACATGAATGCTGCTTTTTTTAAAGCTTTTGCAGGTATTATCAACTAGATGTTGAAAAGAGACGTACAAATATTTGAAATGTTCAGGACTTCTCTAAAGAGCCAATGTCTTCTTAATGTGGAGCAGAATTACAGATTGAGAAAGCCACTTTCAGAAACTCTGTTTTTCTAGTTGTGACTATCTGCTTCATCTTTTGGTTGCTTTCCACTAATGAGGAAGAAAACAACAGAAATTACAACACCTGCTGACATGGCGGGTAATACTGGAAAATATGTGTTTTTATCAAACAGTTCTTGTTAGTAAAAACCAGGAGCATCAACCAGGAGTAAAAACCAGGACTCTTGCACTGCTATTGCTTTAAGGGTGCGGGTAGAACTAGTAGAAGAGTCCTCTCAGGACCTAAGAAAACAGATTACATCATATGGGTGCTCAGTGATGAACACTGTCACGATCAACTCCCGGTATTGTAGGGGGAAAAATCACAACCCAGTCCTCATCCCATGACTGGAAATGACATCTGGGACAGCCAGTAGTGGTCTTTTTACCTTTTCATTCTTCATTCACTGCATGTGTCTGGGCTGAAGGTACCTAAGACATTCAGTGGATCCATCTCTCTTGCCAAAGAGATGGTGACAGTTTCTGAGCGCTTAATTTCCGAACTTAGGTCAGCTGAACCATAGCCCAGGTATTGCCAGGTAACTTCTGGTCCACCATACATTTCAGGTCGGTGTGTGCTCCATGGGCTGTCTCCAATATGCTCTGAGAACTAAGGGCAAGTAAGACCTTGCCCATCAGGTCATTTCCCCTCATTCGTGGGTGCTGAAAGGATGACCAGGGGCTTGCCACAAAGATACAGGAACCTCTGTGCTGCTCACCTTGCTTGTCAGCAGTCTGGAAAGGCAACATCTGCTACTCTTTCAAGGCTGAAAGACATTGGAATTGCACATTTTATATACTTTTGGCTTCCTTTAAGGCAACGTAGCACTGGAAAATGAACATGGGAGCCAGTGTATAGAACTTGCACCATTGGCTGGATCAGCTTGCATATGTTTTTGCTCAGATTCATTGCTATTTCAAGGGCACATTATTCCAAAGGCAGAATTTTCTCAGCTTTTTAAATGATGCTTAGATAAAATCAAAAAATGTTACATCTGATGAGAAAGTTAATTATATTTCAAAGAGTGTAACTGATTTGGCTTGGCCTAAAAATACTAAGCAGAATGTGCTCAGTATTTGAAAACTGAGACTATGATTCTGTGTAAGTTTAGTTTCACAAGTTGGTGGTTGCATAGGGTGACATCAAGAGAGCTTTTGACTGTCAGAATTCCCTCTGATGTGCACTGGATAAGAGCCCAGATAGAACTGAGACCAAAAGAAACTTAGGGCTGCTTTCCTCAGTTGTTCATTACCACCTTGCATGAATGAAAATTCTAAGCAATTTAAAAAAAAAAATTTTTTTTTTTTTTTTTTTTTAAGATTTGTCTATATGTCATATCAGTATTTCAACATTTATCAAACATTTCCTGTTACAGGAGGGGTAATTTTAGCACTCATATATTCCCAATACTGAATCTGAGATATGGAAAAAGTCAGAGTAGAACCAAAATCTTCCAAGCTTCTATCCATCGTCTACCTAACAAGATCATCCCTGTCCTCTAAATCTTCCCAGGGTAAAGTGGAGATAGATGAGCCAGACAGCAAGTTCTTTTAACAGCAAGAGAGCTCCTTAATGCAAACAGCATTAGTTCAGTGGTGTCCAGAGGCAGGAGATGGGAAGTATTTGCTGAAACAGTGAAGAAAGGGATATGGCATCATTCTCAGGAAAAAAGGCAAGCACACAAACAACCTGTGTATTAGCCTTTAATACTGGAAGCATCGTGTTAACTCACTTTGAACCTAACAATAAATCTAAGGAATTGTATGTTTTCTGACAGTGCTGCTCAGCAGCATGCTAACGGAAAAGTACCTTGGCACAGTGTTGAGAGAGTCAAGGATTATTTATGCTTGATCTTGCCCTTTCTCAGTCTGTGCCATTAGGACCATGACTTCAGTGGTAAAAGGTGACAGAACTGCAGTGCCAGGTCTGACAGAGCAGTCCTTGCCTCCGCCTTGACCATGGGTATCTCATTTGATGTGGTATTTAAAGGAGGTGCTGCTGCTAAGATAATCTCTCTGAAAACTGAGTCTCCAGAGAGGTCAATGGCCACAAGCCCATGAAGTTTGAAGGCCCAGGAAAGAAGAAATAGCAATTACAGTGGCTAGATACATTTGTAGGGAAATGCCTTTAAAAAGTGAAAACATTTCTGAAGTGGTAATGCTCATCAACACCCATATAAGCCTTTCCTCAACCCTACTTTTTATTTTATTTTTTTTCTGAATGCCTATATTTTGCATTTGAATCATCACTGCCACGGTAGTACCTCCTATATTTCCTGCAAGACATAATTACATCTTTGCTGCAAAGACCTATTGAAACAGGAGTTGGTCTGCAAAGACAATTAGTCCTTGAGATGCTACAAGCTGTTAGGGTCAGACTGAAATGAAGCTACTGAGCATGTGGTATTGAGCTTGCTAATACCCCCCAGTAAGAGATACTCCATTACATGAAGAACCCCACTGCTACTAAGAAAACAAGAAACCAGGGATGTCTGTTGGCTTGCATAAATTTAGAGATCTAAAGTTACAAGAGCAGTGGTGTCAATATAAAAGCTGCATGAAAATGTCTTTCAGGGCCAGGGTATAGATTCATAGTGTGACCTGTTTTTCAATTCTTAATTATTTTACTCTCTATGGAAGGATTAGGTTTTCAGAGACTTTGCAAAGCAGGCAGCCTTTGCAAGGATGTTATTCAATGAGATTTGCCATGTTACAAAGCACATTAAAAATTCATGCAAACAAAGATGCTAAGAACATTCTTGTTATAAGGTGACTTATGATTGTTCTCTATTTATAAATATAATATATTTTCCTCCTCCTTTTCTTGATGCTTCCTTCAGAGAACTGTCATTTTCACCAACTCAAAAACTATAGACTGCAATTTTGGGGTTTGCCTTGTGCTATGATAAAAGCATAAACAGCCTCTCTTGGTTGTTCCTAATTTTCTGAAAGAGGTGGAGGGAGAATGATACTTAGTAAAGGTCAATTCCACTTCCTTCATAGTTTGATCTCACCTGAAAGTACAGAAGGGGAGTCTCTTCTGCTAAATTATGAGAATGGACAGAGTGAGTTAGAATCAATTCCCAGCTCAGACAAAAAGAGAACCGTTGTTAATCACCCCTAGATGATCTCGGTTTTCATGTGTTTCAGCACAAATGTGCATCTAGTGGTATTTTTCAAGTAGCACCAGTTCTTCTTGGGTATTGCAGCAGACTAGGTGCTTTTGGTGAGACCCACGCAGCTCTGAGCAGCAGTTACATTTCTGAAGATGATTTGTTTTGGGTCTGTTTCTGGGCCTAGAGCAAGAGGGCTCACCAGAAGTGTTTGATACTCAAATTCCTGGGAGTATCTGCATCTAGAGATGATCCACCTTGTAACTTGCTGGTGTCTGAAAAACATCTAAAAGCTGGCCTCAAGTTTCTGCCCTCCTCTTTCATGCACTGCTTACAGGGCTGAGGGGTGAGCCATTTCTAGAGCCCATTCATTTTAAAAATGCGGAAGATGAAGGGGAAAGTCAATTGCTCAAGCTGTAAGAAGCCACTGTAAAGAAGTGACCGTGGAAGGACAGCCCCAGTAATTTTGTGATCTTCACAACCATGGCAGGAAGGCTCTGTGAATAGACAGGCACCAAAATGTCTTTGAAAATCTTACCATCTTCTGTTCAGACTCCTCTGTGCTGCACCGAATATGCTTACCTTTGTTGATCCCAACTGCCTCTAAACGTAACCTTTTCAGGACATGGTGTATCTCTTGGACTTTGCTTTATGCTGCTGCTTTTTTTTGGCCTAATGGGATCTTATGATGGCTGAAGCTCCTAAGTGCTACTGGAATAGACAAAGTTAATAACAAATATAGCTGAGAAATCTCCAACATGTGAATACAGGGTTCACGAGAGCTGCTCAGGTGGCTGTAAACTCCCTTTTTCCTGACAGGGGATTGCATTGATGGAGAGACACAGATAATACGCAATATTCCTTAGGATGCTTGATTTTGTTAGCAATAATCCATTAGACTTAACAGAATCAAGCTGTTATAATTAATAGCAGATATTAAATTCACAGAACACATTCACTTATTCACTCACAAGATCATAATTACCTGGATGGAGCAGCTGTGCATTCAGAAGTGCAGGTTGTACTTTATGTTTGTGACTTCTTCGTAGGTGTTTAGAAAAACTCTCCATGAAAAAGTCATCTGGTTTATCATGGGTGTCTACAATCATGAATATAGCAGTCACCACCCTCTTAGATGTCATCCATACCATCCCTTGCTGGTGCTAGTGACCACGCACAGGTTGGGAAACTCTTGGTGTTCTGAGGTTACGGTTCTTGTGGACTCAATGGTATCTGGAGCTGATCAGCCCTTGGGCAACTTTTGGAAACTACTTTCTCAGCACATGCCTTTCTTCTCTCCCTCTTATTTTTTCCTGATAATGACATCACCTGACCAGCGTGTTGTGAATTTTCATGAAGTTTTAAAGAACAGCAAGAGAGAAACTGCAAAATTATCCAGAATGAACCTGAGGCCAGGACTGATCCCAGGAGGTTGAACCTGGACAGGTCTTTTTCTCCTCACTGCTGTGCTTTAGATTTAACATATCAGATTATAGCACTTGAATTTTGTGGCTGAAAAGGAAAAATGCAATGGCCTTTAAAATGACCAGTTCTTTACTAAAAACAAACGAAAATGTACATGAGTGTTTAGCCAGCAACTAGACTTTTAACCACATTTAGACTTAAGTTTCCCTGGAAAACTCAAATGAACCTGAAATCTGCCCTCAGCTCTAGCACTAATGTGTCACTGATGGGTGGCAGTAACTGACAAAAGAAATAACCTGAATACAATCAAGACCATGTTTCCTCAGCTAAAATATGATTGACAGTTTTTATTATTAGTTGAAAATCTTAACAGCTCAAAAATATGTGATAAACAGTACTTTTTCCTTGCATTCCTTTGCTGAAAAAGCAACTTGTTGGGCAATCTTTTGGCAGAAAACCACATCAAATTATTATTATGCTTGAAAACCAAGTGAGAAATGGCAAAAGTGTACTGTTAACAAAAATACATGCAGACAAAGCTTCACTTGGTCACTGATGAAAAATGGCACTTTGTATTTCAACAGATCTTTATTTTGCTAGATTTTTAATCTTGTCATTTTGCTTTTTTTTCTTTTTCAGAACACCTTGCTAACATTTTCTGAAACTTTTTTTCAAGCTTCTGAAATCTCATCAGCATCTCCCACACGTACACAGCCTACAGCTCTTGACCATCAGTAATGCCATAAAGTTATTCTATCAGTCCCTGTGCCTGGAAATGTGGAGCTCTGGACTTATGGTGCTGTCTCCCTGTGACTTCAGATGAAGAAGCTAAAATGTGATTGCCTTGGGGCTCCTCAGTTATTCTCCATATTCTTGCTGGCTGTAATACAACAGTAAGGAAAAAAAAAAAAAAAAAACATAGCTAAAAGAACATACCTGTATTCATTGTGGGAAGGCAAATTTGCTTGTGTTGGAGGTGACATACAAATTTGAACCATTTTGCAGCATTGTTTTTAATTATGGAATTTTTCAGTTAGGCATAGGGACTTCACACAGGCTCATATGTAAGAAACATTGCTTTCTACTAAATGCAGAGGTAATCATGGGCGTGCAAAAGGGAATTCAGACTAAAGAAAACACTCTTGAGAAGCGAGGCTGAGCTACCTACCTCTGCGTAGGGTAGACCAGAGACTCTAGACGTGCTTGCAGCACATGGTTTCACTATGTACTGAAAAAAGAAATAAAAAAACCCAACTTGATTTAGCTATCTGTAATTAATGCTACCTGTCATTGCCCATTTTGAATGCTAGAAGTCCTAAAGAGATGGGTATTTCAAATACATGTGTCCATCTAATGCAAAGCTCCGTTTTGGAATGAAACCTTCAATGATGAATGCTTTAGACTGGTTGGGTAAAGAATACTTATTAAAGGGGGAATTAGTGAAAGGTCAGACAGTCAACTGGGGCAGAGAGATGCAAAGCAATGACCTGTGGCTGCTGCAAGTCCACTGCAAGCAGGTCAGACCAGAGTAGCATTAGTGTGGTTTTAGGTGTATTACCTGAGGCAGGAGGGCTGTGGGAAGGGCTCTGGGTTTCCTGGTTGGGAAACTGCAGTTTCATGACTTCAAAGCCCTTGTGGAGTTGATTGCCAGACATTGAAGCTCTCATGCTGGGTGTCCTTGGAGGAGTCTGAAGACACTGGTTTGTCAGGACATTGTATATGAGGAGTATCAGTCCTTTCTCAGCACACCAAGTTTCGGGGACTTATATTTCTATAAACTGGCCCAATTTGGGGCATCTTCATTCTCCATTGCCAGCTTTTCCTCTTTTGACCAGACCACTTCTTACAAAACTCATTTTTAATCCCATTTTACATATTTTGTTTTCCTATTAATCTCACCTTCACCTGTCTGCTGCTTTCCATGACATAATTCATCCTGTATCTCCTACTGTTTCTCCCAAGACCACCACTTTCATTGGTTTATTTGCTTCAAACCCTTTGTTTTGACACCTTAAATCTAATTTTCTTGCAACTTTAAACGTAACTAACAATTTTATCTAAGCTATCTACTCTCTTTCTTCAAGTAAGATGCCTCTCTTCACAAGTAAGATTCCTCGTTCAGGGGCATTAACTGGTTAAAATACAAAAAAAAACCCCAAACCCCCAAAATTCCAACAGGCGTTTGAGAAGGAGAAACATTTAAGGATGCCTGAAATTTCCAGGCTATACTTTTTGTTCAACTCACTTCAAATACGCCTTACCATTTAGATGGTAAAAGTTTCTAACCTCTACTCTATAACATACTTGTAATCTATTTCCTACTTTCATTTATTGATGGGAATTGATCTGTGCAAGTATATGATACCTTCTCTTGCTAATGGCTCACAAATCTCTCTCAGTGCCCATACCACATAACAAACTTCACAATCCACTGTGGAAACTTCTTAGACGTCTGGGCAAAGCTGGTCACAATGTCTGGAACAAACTTTTTTTTTTTTTTTTTTTTTTTTTTTTTTTTTTCCATCAGACACTGGGTTCATCCAATTCAAAATTATCCAAACCAAAAGACTGTTTTTTGAAAGTGTTTTTATGGTTAATGGTTCCTAAATAAAAGAATCACCAGCTGACATGGTTTAGCTGAAGTCTGAAATGTTTTGCTGTGGTCTATCAGACTGAAAGATCTATTCTGAGTCTTGAATGTCAAAATATGTGGCATTTCTGACCTGACATTTTTGGGGCATTATTTCTCTATGAAATGCTCTACTACAGTCAGCTTTCTGTCTCTGTCTGGTACTGAGCCAAACATCTGGTATTTCACACTGGGCAAAAAGTCTTTCATTATTATTATTATAATTATTGTTACTATTATTTTTATCTTTTTGTGTGTTCTTGACACATGTCCCAGGACCAGCAGGTTGAACAGACTGTTTGAACAAAATGTGACATTGTGAGTGGCTGGAAAGGCAGGTTTTTTAGGACAATTTTTTGTTGTCATCAAGCCAACTTTTCTTGCACATACCAAATTGTCAACTTTTTGTGCTGCTTTTTCCCTTCAACACTTTTGCTCCTGTCCCTAGTGACAATGACCTCCTTGGGTGAGCACGCCGTATAACACAAACTGTGTAACACCTGCAGTGCTGCCAGAGCCCCTGCACCTGTGGAATAACCTGAAATGACAAGAAGTGTGGGTTGGGGGGAAGAGCGGCCTGTGCCACTGGTTCTGCTATCTGGGACTAAAGGCATGTGTTAGCACATTGGTCTTCATAGCTGGAGGAGATGGAGATATCTTGACATAGCAAAACCAGAGGAGATTTGCATGTTGTCTACGCTAACTTCCAGCATGCTTACAGTTTAGTGGATTAATGTGGTGCTTGTAAGGTTTTACTCATGTGAATTGGAATGAATATGATCCCATACTCAAAGATCTTGTAGATACCCAGCTCTGGGCTAGGGCAAAATTAGGAAAGGGTCCTTTCTCTCCTCTCCCTTCTCCCAGTTTCTGTAATGTTGCCATATTAAAGCATATATGGGACTTCATGGATCTGCTGCTTAGCTCCCCTCCATTCCTGATGGCAAGGGTGGTGCTGACACTGTGTGGGGTTGCTGCCCCTGGACACAACACGAGTCGCTTGCAAGCGCAGTAAAGTGCGTCCAGAGCAAGGCAGAGCTGTGAGATTAGCAACCCCAAGGCACAGAGAAGCTCGCTAACCACGCGCGAACCTCCCGGGCCCCGTTCAGAGGGCATCTGGAGAGGGGGGCTCCCCGCAAAGCTCTGCATCCTCTCTTGTTTCTGCTCACAGCAGTGTGGCTGCCATAGCTGCCGCCTCCCCGGTTAAAAAGCCAGATCCATGCTGGGGCAGAAGGAAAACATGCTCCTCTTTTCTGTTGGAAAGAGGCCAGACAAGAAGAGTAGGCAATGCATCTTAAATTATTTTCTGTTCAATGCTTATCAAGGCTTTCTTTGTTTTTTCTTGAGCCAGAAGGAAATACTACGAGACTAATGCACCCTCTGAGCAGTTCTAGCTCTTGATAACACTTAGCCCCCAGGCTCCGTGATTTTGTCAGCTTCACAGCCCGCTTCGTCCTCGACTTCCACATGGCTAAGCTCTACTGCTAGGTTCTCATATTTTCCTCAGCTCCAGGTTATTTCTTCATGCTTTTACTTCCAATGGAAAGTTCACTCTGCTGACAGTTTTTGCTTGTTGCTTTATCCCACTTAGGTACCTCCAGCTAAAGAAAGCTCTCCATAAAAGTCTACCGTTTAAGTTAATTCTCACCTCCTGCGCTGTCCTAGCACATCAGTGGCAAAGACTAGCAGGACAGAGCGCGGTAGCTTGACGGGTAGCGCCGCGGTAGCGCCGTGCTCAGGCGCCACGTGGAAGCGTCGCCGCTCTCACGCTCCCCAAGTGTCTGTCAGGAAGCGGCGCAGGTGACACCGCCACGCGGAACCAACCTCCAGCTGCGCTGTGCTGCTCTTGCTCCCGCAGCTCAGCTCCCGGGACCCAAGCGCGGTCCCTCTGGGCCCTTCATGCTCTCGTGGGGTTGAGAAGGCGGTGGAGAGCAGCCGAGCTGCGCCTCGGTTGGGCCGGTCCCTCTGAGGCGCGCGCACAGTTGCTCGCAGGCCTCGGTTTTGCTCGCAGCTGCGTCGGGAAGGCAGCTGCTCTATTCAGGGCAGAGGTTTGTGATTTATTTCCAGCTGAAAAGGCTTCTTTAAGGATGGGTTTCTCCCCATAGCCCTGTGAATTATCACTTGCCTTGCCTCTGTTTTTTTTACTTCAGATCCTTTAAAGCCTCAGGATTGTTAGTCACCAGTTCACCAAGGACGCCCAGATGGCCCTTAGTCTTCATCTATATCTGCTGGTTAATGGAGTGGAGCAGGCACTAAGATGAGACCTTTCACCATACATCTCCTTCAACTACATCTGGGACCTAAGGACTCATTTATGTACCTGCTAGTTGATGGGATTACTGCCCCTGCCCTGGCCCCAGATTCATCTAGATAAATAAGGCAATATTCACTTTCCTGATGTCCTGGTCTCTGCAGCTACTCCCATTCTCCAAAGCTGGCTCACTAAGTTCAGACTAACACCTAACCTCATTTAACTGGAAATGCCCCTTCTGCCAGTTGTCTCAGTCAGGGATGTGCAGGGCTTTTCCCCATTTCACACTCACAGCCTCACAATATTGTACTGTGGTTCTGCTCCTCTAATAGCTCTAAAATGTGATGATGCAGTTGCCATTGCTAAAAAGAGGCTCTGGATACAGTACCTGGGAGATTATACTGCAAGCTAATAAGCATATTTACTTACAGCAAATCCCAGCTCTATTAAAGAAGGATTATGTAGAGATTAGAGCAAGTTTAAAGCTTAGAAAATGTTTGTCTAATGTTTTACTGAAGGTGTATTGCTATTACTCAGCAAATGAATCTCAACAAACCATATCCAGGCAGGCAGAATGCAGCCAGTGAATTTACCAGCCCTGGGGAAAACGGCGTGCTGTGTTTATTCCTGCATCCAGCAAAGCCTCTGCAAAAGCCCTATGCACATAGGCGAGGGCATCTACTCTCAGACCCTTTAGATTAATTCCATGAGTCATTGGTACGGCAGCATTCAAAGTATTTTCTGTTAAAAAGATTTCTGTAAAAGAAAGAGAAAGAAAAGTTTTTGACATAATTTTGATATTCTCAGTGCTTCAAATGTGACATTTTAATCCTGTCCTTTGACTTTGAAGATATTGGACAGATACTGGACCAAATGCTACTGCAGATGACACAGTGAAGGCTCTTTCTTGCGAAAAAGGGAGAAGGTGGCATGGCGGGGTGGGGTAGAGGTCTTAAAAATGCTTCCCTGAAGCCTGGCACAATTTATTTTCAGATCTGCCTGCCAGGTTACTAGTCCTGCCCTGCAGAGATTGGGCAGGATTTCAGCAGTGCTCGTGGAGCTGTCGCTGGAGGAGGTTCTGCTGCCAGCTGGGACTCCTTGGAAGCAGTTGTTAGAGGTGCTCCAGGCTACGAGCACCTTTGTACTTCCCTTACATGATTAAACGCTGTCCCAGTGTTTTGCAGCTTGAAGACATTTCAATTTATAACTGATCCCCTATTGCATTTCCAGACTTTACAGCAAGGTGAGTTCTTTGCTAGCACCAGGGAATCAGTGAGCGTGGAAGGGAAACCATAAGAAGGTTTAGGTTAATTATTTTCACATAGCAGAACAACCCCTAAGTTGTTTAGTTTGGCACTTCAGTTAATCAGTTGATACGGTGTGCAGGCCAGATGTGCACTGCTTTTCTGACGGCGTTGTAACAGCCCTATTGCCATGATGCTAACAATGTGTATATGATATGTATATTAATTCATTTTCCCTGGTTGCTGACACCTGCTTCTGCTTAGACTAAGGGCTAATGAGTAGTTGACAGTAATTAATGAGCTTCTGCAGCAAATATTTCAGTTTCTTTGCTGAATAAAATTAGATATCTCTTCTGGGCACCATTCGCTACCCACCTACCGTTTGCTCCCCAGTGTGTCAAGAAGGAAACATCTCCATCAGCAAGAGAGAAGACAACAGCAGGAGTGCTGTCCGGAACAGCCTTTCCTCCCCTGCCTAGCACAGAAACCCTGTTCTGGTCCACAGCTTTCCAAATTGGTCTGCAGACCAGTTCAGCTACAGTGGTTTTACTGGTGCCATACCCTGCCAAGGCACCCACACTGTCCCGTTCCGCACCCGTTCTTGCATCAAGGGCTTCACAAGGTGACCGTAGGCAAGTCCTGCTCCGGTGGTGCTTCGCAGTAGCTGTTCCTGCATTGGAGGAGATTTTTGACAGGAAAGAGGCTGCTGCGCAGATTGGTGGTGGGGAAGAAGATCTGAAATATACCCTAGAGATTTAGGAACCACAGGTCCATTTTGCTGCCCTCCCGCAAGTGACATGGGAACCCAGGTGTCATTGCCTTGCTATGGACCAGCTTCTGAGCACTATGACTGTAAGGAAATGAATAACCTGCTAATCTCAAGCAGGCACCTATATACCTTTGAAGATCAATGTGAAGTGACTCTTCTAAGGGGGATAAGACATTGGCCATCTGTAGCAGTAGTGTCCACCTATTATTTTTCTCTGGTCCCAGGTAATTTTTCAGGTTGAGACACAATGTCCTTCAAGCCACAGGGGTGGGATTGGACAACCAAGCCCAGGTATTTGGTCGGCTGCATGAAGTGACTGTTGGAAAAGACGGATATTGTGGGATAATAATAGCAGGGAAAATGATGAAGATTTTTACACACGCGCACACACACGTATACATTTGCTGGGATGGTTATCTGGGCCTCCTTCATTCATTTAGACTTACTTCTGAACATGAACTGTCAAGCACCATGGACTAGACTGTGCTTTTACTTCCACTGGGGCAATCTTCATGCTTCTGTCATCACTACCACTCAGCAGCTATGAACTGTAGCTGCACTGGAACAAGGGAGGGTTGGTACCCGTTCTTTACATACTTAATGCCTAAGCTGGCAAGGTGTGCCCATGCCTGAGCTGATATTCACCACATGCCTAGGTTCCTGAAATTTTAAATATGTCCTGTTTCCCAGGCATTTTGCAAGTCTTATTTCTAAGTTTCCCTTGTCTTTGCAGAATGTAGTCCAGGGAGTGAGTTCAGGTTTGCCCAGAGAAAGAAGAGGAAACTAATTCAAGAGGTGCTGGGACTGTAACGAACCCCCCATTTATTGCCTACTTCCTGCAGTGCTGCTCTGCAAAGCAACTTCAGTTTGTTGCTAAGACTGTAACTCACTACTGTGAAAAATCTCTCAGTAAACACATTGATATCTCAGAAATGACTTGCTAAACTTTTTGTTTGTTTGTTTAAGTTGTGCTCATCTGCATATCAATGTGAGCTGTTGTTTGGATGATCTCCCTCTTCCGAATCTATTCAGGAAATAGCATCACAATGAATGTTTAGATGATTAACCATCCTCGTGATTATGCATGTAAAACTCCACAGACAGATTTCCTCTCCCTATAGTGTCAGTTATGGCTCCCAGAGCCATATGGAAGCGCTGTGGTCCTCTGCAGTTTGAACTATTTTAGCACAGTCTGTCTATCAAAAGCAGTGTCCCTGTCGTGTTTCCGACTCTGCAGAAAATTGGAAATGTTCACATGGCCTCCCTGGAGCCTGGCATGCCATCTGCAAAGACTTTCCTGCGGTGGACAGAAGCCAAGGTTATTGGGCTGGTAGGGCCCCGTAGCACGACTGAAGTTTCTGCTCCACTACTCTGCTTATGAGTGCCTAACTAAACGTAGCCCACCGGCTGCACTGGGATGCCAGAAACATGGAGAAACTCTTTAATTAAAAAAAAGAAGTCCGCTCCAGATTATGGACCAAGATGTTGATGGTACCCAATACACAGTAGAAAAAGTGTCAGTTCTTCAGCGAATTGAATGTTCTCAGTAGTTATTTTTGAGTGAATTCAAAAATAGTAAAACAAAAAAAAGCAAGAAAGAAGAGTTTCTGTATTCTCAGTCTTTTCCATTTTCAGATTTCTATTTGTCTTGTGTGATAGATTCAATTCTCTCTCAAGACATATTAAGAGCATATTCATTCTCTTTCACTAATTTGCGTTAAGGAAAAAAGACAAATTATGCCTTGTGAAGAAGCCATTTGCTATAAAGTGTAAAAATGCTTTAATATTAATATTGTATAATAAAATTCATGACATATTTATAAACACTCTATCAAGCATTTACAACTGAACCGCAGCTGAGGGCTTGGAACGGAATAAATAAGCAAGGACACGGCTAGTATGAAATATACATCTTAATTTTTATAATTGTGTGTGCTTTATTCTTTACACAAATGGAATGGATGCGCAGAGTATTTACACATAACAGGAGTGTAAGCTGGATAGTGTATTTTGTAAACTCCAGTTCAGATTCTGAGTACCCCAAACTACAGCCGGGTTGAGAAACATCCTGCTAAAGAGACGCAAGTTGGTCAGCGTGGTCGGACAGAGGCGGCCTCCTGAGGACAGGCTGTTGCACTCGGTAGGTCAGACTCAAATTTAGGAACACAAATCCAGAAATTAAAAGGTTGCTATCTCACTAAGAGCCAACTCTTGGTTTTACTTATTTATTTATTTATTTATTGTTAAGATTTTTTTTTTTTTCTTTAAAACCTAGGTTTCTGGCTACCGCCCGTTCTCCAAAATGCTGCTTTACCTAGGGCATCACTGGAAGTTGCCTGGGCTGTAGGTCAGGGCCAGAGTGTTCAAGCTGCTAGTGCTGCGTGAGGGGTGATAGCTCGTGTCTTGCTCCTGTCACTTTAAAGTCTGATTCTCCAAAGGGCCGACCAGGCGGTGGTTCCTATTGCTCTTGGTGAGATGATGGCAGACCTGAAGCCTTCTGAAATCCTGGCCACAGCATCTGGCCCATGGGAGTGTCTTTTTGTTCAACAGTTTCACAGTACCTACCTCAAAAAGGGTCTTGGTTCTTGACTAAGCCCTCTGGGTGCTACAGTGATAGGAACAGGAACTAATGAAGAAAGTTTGCGCTCTTGTTTAATTACACGGCCTTGGCATTTTACAGTAATGCTATAAAGTAGGCAAAATGGAGAGGATATAGGTAAAGTCAGGTGGTGTAAACAGGAGGTATTGCACTGAAATCAGTGGCGCGACCATGGTTTACACCAGCTGAGGATCCACACCAGCTGTATGTTGAAGGTGTTACTTGCTCTTAGCTTTGATGCTGGGTTGTGCTCTAAAACATACAGTTATTTTTTTTCACATAATGATGACCTCATTCTTACTTCTGAGCTAGCTGACAAGATGTGTTATTTTTAATGTAACAGTAAGATACATTTATTTTATCAAAGCATGGTCTTGAGCATATGAATGCAGCTGCACAGTGAACTACATGCATCACGTGGCAGACAAAATGTTCTAGAGAAAAAAACTGCTGAGATTCAAAGCTATGAACACTGACAGACCACTTTCTGTGAACATTGCAGATATCATGGCGTTAAATCTGCAGCTTAAAAAAAAGATGGAACTTTTGTTCTTTAATGCCTTTTTTCCATATAAATATTCATGTGTTGTCAGTCACTGAAACCTCTTTTCAGGATTTGAAAAAAAAAAAAAACAACAACAAAAAAAGATAACTAAAGCAAAAATACAATTTGACTGTGCTAATGAGTAAGTAACAGTGAAATACCAACAATTTCTCCATGGAAAACTATTGTAAATAGGTAGGTGGATGTTGTATAACGAGGACACTGTTGCTGGCTCATAGTGGTTATTAGCTCAGGTTCAGCACTGCTCTCCAGGATGAGGATTTCATATTTCAGTGCGACGGAGAGATTTCTTATCCTAGACTTTCACAGGGTGGTTCCTAGGACCCTATCCACACTGGAGCATCAACCCATGCTAGCTACAAACACAATTACAACACAGAATATTTATCTAGAAACAGCCTTTACTATGAAAAAAATTACAAAGCGCTAGCATGGACAGGGTACCTCTGTAGGAAGGGGGAATTAAGCAAGAAAGGCTCTTTTACTGGTTTATGGTCAGCCAGTAGGACCAGTAAAGAGAGTAGTTTCACTGAGCCCTGTTAGCAAGCTCTAAATGAGTCAGTGCATGGAAGATACTTTGTGGAAAGGAGAAATAAATAGGTTGTAATATTGCACATCTGCACAAAGCCAGCGAGATGTCATTGTGATCATCCAGGGTTGGACAAAAAAGCCCTGTGATTTTGGTTCTGCTTAGACCCTACAGTGCTACACACTGTGCCAGAACATGAGAAATAGCACCAGGGGTGTGATCTGGCACTTTTCCTAAAGGGTCCAGCATTTGCATTTGTCTCATGTTTGGACACTTGCAAGTCCATTACATGGACAGAAAAGAAATCTGATTACGCTAAGCCACGTTAGCACCAATATGGTCCGAGGTGCCAAATGCTGTGGGCTGTAAGTTGGAATTTTTTGTGTGCACCAGATGTAATTTTGCATGAATCTTATGTTTCTCTTCCTCCTGCCACTGCCACCCAGTATGATCTGAACAGTTGTGATGCAAAAATGAACTGCAGCCCTGAGAATGCTGCAACATGAAACACAGAACACCAGAACACAAAACAAATGGGAGTGCAAGTTCTAAGGGAAAGAAGACCTCTCACTGCTCCTCTTGCTGAATTGTTTTTAAATATATGTTTTATTAAAAAAAAAAAAGAGAAGTGCAATGGCAACTCTAAACTGGAAGCACAAACAACAGACAGGGAAAAATAAATAATGTTACTACAGTAACTGAGGACTGATGGAAAAATTGATTGTACTCAGCCATAGTGTTACTGTTCACTGTAAAGCACAGCACATGACAAAGCAAAACAGTTACTAGTAGGATAGTACCGTAAAAGGCTGCATGCTGAACTAAGAAACAAAGAAGCAGATGTGACTGATTGCTTAAAAACAGAGCTGAAAATTAAAATGAAGTTCCTGCTTTAGGATACCTGTTTTTTTTTTTTTCAGGTCAAGTGGGCTATTTCCCGACCTGGGGCAATAGTATTTTGCCAGCATGGAAAAAACCATGGCCTCCAAAGATGTGGGGTCACTCTGTGGATTTCTGCAGAATAATCCAAAATCTAAGCTTTCATTCATTTATATTTTGTTAAAAATAAAAATTTCTAGCCCTTCTGGTTGCAAAGCTTTTTCACAGAGTCAGCTGAAACCCTTGTTTCTAAATCTGCGCTGGCCAGGCAAAAAAATCGTAATAAAAGATGCATGAACTTCTCAAAGTTATCATAGGAGGGCAGTAAGCGAGTGGCATCCCCAGGGCCACTGGAATGCCCGTGCCACTACCCTGTCACCACTGGTGGCAAGACTACAAACATCCAGCGAGTCGTGCTCTCTGGGGAGCTGGCTGGAGAGACCTGTCTGCTTGGCAGGGTGCAGAAACACACGCTCCAGAGAGACAAGTAACCGAGGAGCTTATTTAGCGTTTGCCCTTAAAAGGTCCTTAAACTTTAGGGCTACTGTAGCCACCAGGTAACAACTGTTGGACTCCTGCACCCAGTAGGCAGGAGGCTCTGGGTTTTATGTAAAACTTGGTCCAGCAGCAGATGCAAAGGCGGTTCAGCTTACAATTACAGTGTCTTTTGCAGTTGTCCCCTTGCGCGTCAGAGTGAAGCATGGCATCAGCATGCAAAGGAAGGGCAACACGAAACTGGAAATTCACCTCCCTCCCTGCTTCCCTGCACCCCAAGCTGAAATTCCACAGACTTTCCCCAAATCCCTTGCAAATGTCCATTGCCTCAGTTTTCACTTTTAAGACCCTTGTTGACTGTGAAATGAATGAAGATACAAGTTAGTTGCTGATCCACCTGCCTATGAAGACAGAAAAGATCAAATGCTCTTGGTATTTCCCTTAAAGGAACAGAAAGAATCATAAAACACTTTAGGTGAAGTGTGACTCCCTCCAAGAGGGAAATTATTCAAGCACTGACATTTTGCTTCTGAAAAATCATCTATTTCAGTTTAAAGATGCATTACCCTTTTGTGTTCATAAAAGGTCCTACAGGGCAGTCAGTTCAAGAGACCTTTCCACAGGAGTTTATCATGATTAAATAGAGGCAAGGGAGAGGATTAAATTGAGAGAAAACCAACCTGACAACTACAATTTAAGGAATTATCTTGCTTGTCGTTAATAATAGTCTGTTACATAAAAGGGATAATGCAACTTGATGGCCTTCTTTACATTTTACAGTCACACAAGGGTGTAAATATTTAATCTTTCAATTAATTAATCTTTACAAAATATCTCACAAAAACATTTTTACCTATAGAAATTAGTTTCTATACATCAATATATTTTTTTTATAAATTATTCCATCTTTAAGTGCCTTCTATCAATATAAATGATAAAATAGACAATCAAAAATTTTAAAGCTTTTCCCAGTTGTATCCCTCCTTGTCAACGTAGGTGCTGTGAATCCTCATACATGTGTGTGTCTGCATGGGAATGTGTTTGCGTGCATGTGTGATGTGAAATTCTTCCGTCCTCTCCCACTCCCAAACTCCGTTAAAATAAACTACATTGTTATTAGTTCCTGACACAATAGTATTTCCAAACGGGGGGGAAAAAAAAAGAAATGCTTGACTTGGTTTCAGAAATCAAAAGATGTGCATAGTTACCAAAGTCGAGGTGTACCAACTACAAATGTGCAATGATAAGCTTAGAATAGGATCCACCTCCCACTCAAGTCCAAGACAGTCCTACCAATGACTTCAGTAGGAAGTGGACCTGGTTCTCTGAGTTTGATTTTGCAAGGTGCATGTGGCCCTGATCTAGCAAAACTCTTTAGCCCGTGCTTAGCTTTGAGCACATGAATAGTCCTACAAGAACGGATGTGACTGAACGGTTTAGGGAGGGGTCACAAGTGACTCCAAGTCAACGAGTTACTCACATGTGTAGGAACTGGGACCAAGTGTTCAGCGCCTTGCAGGATCAAGCCCTATATGAGGTTCAAGAGCTGGGAACTTCTCTTTAAAGCAATCAACACACTGAGCTCAGCCATTGAGATCGATCAAAATGTCCGCGTGGGCACAGGAGGTGGCTAGCTCCCTTTCACAGAGGGTCTCCACGTCAAAAGTTTGTACCTACAACTGGTGCTTTGAGCACACAACAGATTTGCTTTATGCGGTAGAAGTCTTTTTTTTCCTACCCTTTTGACCCATCAGTGTCCTTCATGGCTTCAAACACTTTGTGTTGTACATTCATCAAAATTCACATTGACTGCAAAGAACATAAATGCAACAAAAACAGGAAAGCCTCCAAATAGTATATTATAGTTTTCTTCTAAATATTTTCCCGTTGTAATCAGAGGTGCAGTGGCTAATTTATAATTTTTCCTTTGAAGGAATCCAGATGAAAGGCCCAGATTGTTCTTCAATTACAAGTTTGCATTGATTATATATATCTTCTAAGCTATCTCCTTGGACAATAGCTGCAGCAAGGAAACATATCAGTATTTTTTTTAATTGTTACATTCTACATCATCAAGCAATTTGACAGTGTAATCATAAATATTGTTGAAATTAGAAGAAATAATAGTACACTCTGCTGTTAATCACGGAGAGGTCATACAGCCTGCAGATGGCAACTGAGCCCACCTTCCCACTACAGAGGCCCAACCCATACTGCTTGTATGAAGACCCCCGAGCTAGGTTACTTGATTGAACTAGCAGCTCTGTACCTTGGGAGGGCAGTGTGACTGGTTCCACTTTAGGAAGTCAAGCTTTACATTTCATTTGATGTTGAAGCTACTTCACAAGACTGGACAGACATTCTCTTCCTGTCCTAGTTATCATAAACTCACTCTAGGCTGGGAAGATTTAACTAGAGCAGGCCCAGTGTGTGCAAATAAGTGGAAATGCAACACAACTCACAGTGCCTAAACTCTGAAATTCTCTCTCCCCACAGGAGAAATCTCAAACCGCAGTGAGAGATCCAGTGTCAGCATATTTCCATATGAGACATGGACTTCTGAGAGCTTCTGAGTGGGATCCCCAAATACCAGTCCCTCAGCAGAAAGCTTCCTAAACCAGCTCAAAGGAAATACTGGGAACCAGAGCCAGTCAAATCCTGCCCTCTGCTATGTCCTTAAGAAGATGCTTTTCTCTCTCCGTCCCATGACCCATAGCTTGGGCTCCTGCCTTAAGCTAGTGAGGAATCTTGCTTTGGCACAAATAAATACAGTGGTGCAAGAGTTTTTCCTGAGTCTATAAAAAACAGGTTTGCATCAGGAAGGGAATTCAAGTCATGCCCAGTAGTGCTAGTCCTTCAGGTCATCAAACATCTGAGACACTGAACTCTTCTCCTCCCCTCGAGTGAAATTACAGACTATATATTGGGAAACAATTGTTTAGAATAAATACATACCTGTAAAATATTCTCCAAATTCTTGTTCTAACTTAATTGCTCGATCATAGGTTTTCTTGGCTTGCTCCTCTGTAAGACGCTTATTCATTTCCCTAGAAACAGACAGAAGAAGTCACCAAGAAGTTTAGATTCTTGACTGAGTTTGAATAAACTATTCGATTCAGACAGCTTTCTAAAGGATATGCTCAACCGAGTAACAGACTGGTACAACAATCAGGAGCTGGCGTTCTTTGGTCTGTTCATCGGAAGTTTCAGTGTTTTAAATTCAGTTTTATTGTCATATAATAGAAATCTGTAATTTTCAAGCTTTCCCATGTCCATTTTCCATTTCTCCCCTAAATCTGTATTTTGGGGTCACAACTCTATTCTTTCAAAGAAACTGAGTCGCAAACCTCATAGCTGCTAACTGGAATGTATGGGTGACATGAAAAAAACCTGGGTTCGTCTGGGAAGCAATAGACCATCAAGCTCTGAGTCTCAGGATGCTCCTCATGGTGCTTCTGATATATGAGTGGAAGCTACAGCAGGAATCTCCCAAGACTGCGGCTGTCTGTCTTGGGTGAAAAATACTTTCCAGATTGCTGAAATGGAAACTTGGTTTTATTCAGGCTGGGGTCATGGCACTGAAACCACTGATTAAAGGCAGGATTCAGCATCCTGAGATTCCCGGCTCCATAGGAGGAAGCCTACAGTCATGGTTAACCCCATAGGGAGCCCCAGAGGAACCCAAGCACTGTCCCTCAGAAAGATTTCTTGATTCAGTCACAGATATGAGTTCCACATAATCATGAGAAATCAAACTGAGTCTTTTCAGCAGGAAGACCTGGTACAAGTTAGTTACTCATGTTCTTCTCTTTTTCCATCCTTTTTGATTATATATATAGATTCCTAGTCCAATCTGTTGTGTAAACTCTAAAACACATAGAGTAAACTTGAAGTGTAGACAGTGCCAGTAACTCTATATTATTGCGAATGTTTTGTTATTTGATGGAGCATTTCTGTTTCAACAGAGGCCATTATTTCATAATTGTAAGAAATGAGCTGTCTTGCCCAAACACGCTCAGTTGTTAATTCCACAGCACACTGAAGCTCACCGAGAATCAAGCTCATACTCATTCAATGCCTTTCACATATATGCCTGAGGATATGCAAATAAATTATCAGTAGCAAATAGACCTCATTTGCTCTTTTTCATAGCATGTATTCATTTTTCTTAAAATATGACAGAAATTTTCCAAGGCAGCTAGGAAAGCAGAGAGCATCCTGTAGTCTACATAAACCTGATTTAATGCCTTGCACAAAATCATATGACTATGCAGTAATGGGCTCTATATAGTATGACATGTGTGGTGCATGTAGGAAATTATGTGCATGATGATGCATAAAAAATGATCTCTAAAATGCACAGCAGTATGAACTTGCTACAGCTAACTCCTATCTAGTTTCTGAAAGATGGCATGTAAGTAGCAAAGATGCAAAAATGTATTTATAGAACGGACCCGACCCTAAAATTGCCTGTCTGTATAACTAATTATATAACTGGGAGCGTTGCTTAAAAATTCTTTCTGGAAGTGCTAAATCTATTGCCAGTGCAACCAGAAAGCAGATTTGCAGAATGCAAGGTAAGAAAGATTTATTTGAAAACTTACGGCAATCATTTGTGATTTATATTCATATGTTTTGGATTAATGTATGCAAATCTGTGTCATGCTGCTGGATTTCTAATACTACTAATTCTATTTATTGGAAGGATTGTTATTGAACTGAGTTCAGGCAGGCTTCTCATCAGCTATGCCTACTTGGACACATCTTTAATGAACTTAACCCAAGCTCTGTCCTGGAGTGGGACCAAGCACTGCAAATTTGTATGCAAACTTAACAAATTACCACATATTAAGGACATTCAGTCAATATTCTAGTGCTAATAACATCCTCCTCCTTCCCAATCTATTTCTAGCAAACCTCTGAGAAGTTTTCCTGAAGATCTTTAAAAGTCAAAGAAGACAATATGTATACAAATATAAATGAGCCTTTAAAAGAGCAAGTACTTGAAACAAGCAGAAATTTTCATCAGATTTGGGGAACATAGGCTTGCCTGCAGTGTAAAATCATGCTAGTTGTACTCATGCCTCTGCCAATCCTGTGTCTTCAAGGGAGAGGATGGAGAGGGGGAGGACAGTGATGTCCATTTGTCACGATGAATTAAAAGTGCTGTCAAATGATGATCCCTTCTAAATCTTTTCTCCTCCAGCCAGGAATCTGCACAGCTGCTGAATTAAAAATGCTTGCAAAGAGCTGTCCCTTCAGGCCCCTTTTTGCGGGCTTCTCTCCTCTCACGGTGAAGAGGTCACTCTGGCAGCCTCTTTGCTACTTCCAGCTTTCATTGCTGTGATCCCACCATCCTCATCCCCCTAATGATAAGCTGACCTAGAGGTGCCAGCAGGGACCCTCCTCAGATTAAACCTGGGTGATGGCATCATTTAAAGGTGTGGAAGGAAGGGCAGGATGATGGAATACGTTCTTCCAGTCAACTTTGTTAGTTTGTTCCTTTGTTTGACATAGTTTCTCCTTGCTATTTCATTAACTCTCAACTTGTTTATGTTAGCAGGAAAAATAGCTTCCGCAGATAAATCCAGCATAACAAACAGATTTTGTACTGATATATCCCTTTCCTGCTTAGGAAATGGAATTTTTCTGTTGTGGTAGTTGCACACATGAAACAAAGCCGACCAAACACAGTTTTTTTGATATAAAAGTGTCCTCTTTCTCTTTCCACAGGGCATTGGTAAACCACATGAAACCTCTTTGTAGCAAAATCATAGTATCCATAGGGAAGGGGCTATGACTGTTCACCCATGCACACCAGCAAATGATGCTGTTAAAGCCCTTCATGAGGAGAAAGGGCTGCATAACCAAATTCGCAGGAGAAAAACTAGTGTGCAGATTTACAGTGCATCAGCTCACCGGTGGAAACGGACCATGGTAAAAATGAGGCAGCTGGACCCTCCATGGAAATACAGAAATCTGTCCTGCATCTGCCAGGAGGCAGCAACATGTGCAGAGCCAGTGAACACAAAGGAGCCACGCGCTGTAAATCCACTCCACACTTTGCATCAATGCACCTATTTGCCTGTTATATATCCTGCTATATATCCTGTTATATACCCTGGCTGATATAACTTCATTAGCAAACGAAATAAATGGTGAGCAAGAAGCACTGAATTATGTTGCTATTCGCAAGGCAGTTTTTAAAAGAGAATGATGCCAGTTATATTAAAAGAGGTTTTTATTTCTGTTAGAAACTAATTTTGGGTGCTGCTTGATAAGATAAATGCACATTAGATATATTAAGTAGATAAAAAGATTACTTGTGGAGAGCAAGCTGCAGGGCATAAAGTAATTTAGGATGCCTGAATTTGTTACTTTTTCTATTTTTTTTCAGAAGCAGCTGAATTGTGCTTACATAATTTGGTTATATAAACTATATTACTACAAAAATTCCAGAACCCGTGCTGATCTGCAAGGACCCTTGCTGTCCCACAGAAATTTGGAGTTAAATTAAGGGTGTAATTTTTAAAAACCTAATTAAATTTAATTAGAAGTGTCTTTAGCAGAACATTTGTGGAATAAACAATTCAATAGTCATATAACGAATTTCACTTTCTATGTTCCTACTGTCAACACTTGTGCAGGTTTTGATTTGGAGAGGGAAGAATAGCCTAGTAATTTTTGATATATCCCCCTAAGAAAAGTTCTACTATCTGCATAATTTGTTTAGTCCTAAGTATAATATTAGCATTACTTTGCTTTCAGAGCAGGATGAACATCCTGATGTTTTGCATCTACATAACAGTTTTCACTCAACCTGCTCAAAGATTTGATATTCTTGCATCAAATCAACCAAGACTTTGCTTTATTCCTGCCTTTACAGTTGTATCTGATATGCATATATTACCAGAATAAGGACCCCATCTATCTATGTACTTCCTTTCTTATCATGCTAGACGCAATAATGGAAATACCTTAGCTACTGAAAAAGTGCAGGTTAAAACTTCTCTTAAATTATGAACCAATGCAGAAGGCAGTCTGTTAGAAACCTCTATTCACTTTAAACAGCAAAATAATTAGAAGATAACTGGACTGTGAGGCTGAAAAAAATGTCAAAATATCCAACCCAGGATATCCAATCTTTGGATAGGCTGGGGCTGTTTAAGTACTATGTACTCTGTGATTCCCTGTAATGTACCTGTGCATACAACATATCGTATCCAAAAGTCAGGGCTATAAAGAATCCCTTTCAATCATGGGATGGGATACGTTAGCAGTCTCCAGCTCTGCGATCCAATACTCATGGACGTGCCTTCAGCACAAACAGGCGTGCATCTGTCATAGGAGGGGGATGCCTGCATTTAATTTTCTTGTGGGTATATCTGCCTGGTGTTTTTTGCAGAGCCTTTGAGGAGAGGAAAGCACAGAGTACCAAATTCCATCCCTATCACAGTAAAATGAAGTTGATAACTTCTTTCATTACCCTAGTTTTTCATGGGAAACAATTGATCATAATAAATTTTAAATTTGACTTCAGCCATTGCGGATATTATTATCATATTTCTTGTTCAGCTTCCTCTCTTCTGGACCAGGTAACGCTCATTCCTCTTCTATTTCCAGGATGCTATCCAGAACCAGGCAGAGTGCACCAGCTGAGGCCTCATTCACACCAAATAAAACAACATAATTGTCTTGTGTCCCTTCACAGCACTGATGTTAAGAGAACCCATGCTGACAGTATTTTTCTTCCAACAGCATTATCCCTCCATTCACGGCCCTGTGTGATACACTCCAAGTGCCAGATGCTTTTCTGCAGTGCTATAGCTTAATTATTCCTTGCTTGTAGTTGTGCATTTAATTTTCTCTTATTTTGTCTGTGCTGAATTTCATCTTACTGATTTTACTTTGAATTTTAATCTTATCCTCCAAAGTGCTTGCAACCTCTTTCAACCTTGTGCTCACCACAAACCTTATAAAAGTACTACGGAATTCAACATAGCAAGAAGTGCCAAATGGTGCCACCTTAGCTGCTTAACTGATTGTGGGCTCCCAGGATTTTTCTCAGAACTGTAATTCCTGGTCACAGCATGAAATTTGTGTCTTCCCTTTTCTTCCCTTAAGTGTTATTTTTGCCCTTCTCCAGTCTTTTAAGTCCTCACCTGTCCTTTTATGAACCTTGAGGGAAAAGAAAGGCTGGCCTAATAGAGAAAGTCTGATACAGGTTTACTCTGCTTGCACCCCTGTGTGTGCAACCCCATGACAAGTTGCTGAAGAGGCCTTGCTAAATTCGCTGCATGTATTTGGAAAAAATACACTGAGCATTGGCAGCTTGTCCTTCTGGGGTCCACCATGTAGGACGGCATGTCCCAAACGTGGAAGGTTCGAAGGCTGCTTTGGCTGTTCCTTCTGGGCTCCAGGGTAAATCTGACCATGCAGCACCCAGCCAAGGGCATACATGGAGAGTAAGTCTTCACTGTTCCTACCTCCTCTTGCTATTTATTGTACAGAACAGGCAAAATGTCAGCTGAAAACCTGGGTTGTGCCATTTGAGACTGAAGAAAAAAAAAGCTTGAAGGGTTTTATACTCACATCAGAGGCTCCCATGATTTAGGCTTAATGAAGATAGCGATGGGATAGAGTTGTGCAACTTGCAATCGTTTAATAGCATTTCCTGACACATCGAGAATACAGTGCTTGCCCTGTTGGAAAGAGATGAGGATGTGTTTATTTTTGCAGCATTGGCTGAGGTTCAGCTGAAAGAAGGGAGGTAATTCTGCAACGCAGGGTCCTGGAGCAGAGCCATCACTGACACACCAGGGAAGGGGACATGGGGGCACACAATTCGCTTCTCTGCTGTGTTTATTTTGCCTTGCTACTAATATTAAAGACTATACTGAAGACATGGGAATAGGTTATTTCTTATTCTAGAGGTTTAACTATGATGAACTTTCAAGGGGACACTGTTCTTCAGAAAAAAGGAAAACTGAATCATAAAAATAATATGCTGTCTATATTCTTACTTGTTAAATCAGTTCATATTTATGTCTAAGATTTCTTGTGTCACCTGAGGCATGTCATTTAATCTCTCTGTGCTTCATTTTCTGCCTCTGTGAAAGTGAGATAAGTTTACTTATCTGTCTTATAGAGGTATCTGCAATTTTGCAATTATTAATGTTCAAAAAGCACTTCCCACCACTGTCCTGAGAAAGCTTTACAAAAAAAAAAAAAAAAGAAAAATCTGGGTATTATGTCTGTTGTTGCTGGTTTCATTGTATAGGCAGAGAAGCTGAGAAATACAGAGGTTAAATATCTTGGTCCAAGCCACAGAAGGAAACTTCAAGCAGAGCTGGGACTCAAACTAAGTCCAAAACCCAGAGTTGGATGCTCAAACCAGAGCAACCACTCAGAGCACCTCTGAACTCCTCTGAACTGACCTCAAAGAGAGATGGCGGTTTTGGGGCATACATAAGGCACTGTGCCTACGTTCGTGAACACGTGGTGCTACGTTTGAGTGCAGAAAGTGCAAAAAATGCTGTCGTTCAAAGCCAGAGTCTCTACTTGTGGAGTCATTGTAAGGCTAGAAATACCAGGTAAAAATTTTGTGGATATTTTATATGTTGGCAGAACCATCATGACTGACTTACAGTGGGGCAGCAAAACAGATTGTGTCGCATGGAGAATGAAAGGCACCCCAACCTACCCTTTCTGCCACAAATCTCACAGACTGGACACTAGTTCCATATAAATTGTCATTGTACTGCCCAGCTTCTATAAATTTGTGCTCTTGGATATCCTTCTCCATTTGTTCTCTTGAAATGACAAAATGATAATCTCGCCCATCAACTTCATAGTCACGCTTTGGCCGTGTGGTATCTGCATGAAACAAAAGACAGAAAACCAAGGGATCCATAAAAGCACTTCATAAAAATGAAAACATTTCAATAAAATTAAGGCTTTTTCAGGCAGATCATGAAGGTGTTTCACACCTAGAAGTGGAGGGATGCTTTCAGGAGGAATACACACAACA
Source organism: Nothocercus julius (assembly GCA_013398735.1). NCBI lineage: Eukaryota > Metazoa > Chordata > Aves > Tinamiformes > Tinamidae > Nothocercus > Nothocercus julius. The sequence goes on from VZSV01000042.1 coordinate 4,342,238, forward strand.
AATGCAAAACTTACTCCACACCGATTCTAATCCTATTCTTCATTACAGTGAAGCAAATAAATGGCAATTCTGTCCATTGAATTCAGCCTTAATTATAAGATTGATTTTGGTTTGATCACTAGCAGTTTTAAGCTGATGGCACAGGAACCAAAGATTGCAATGAGTGGCCAAAATAAACAGCAAATTAGTTTTAATGATCCAAACAATAAACAATCAGATAAACATAGGCTCCAACGCTACTTTCAGATTAGATAGCCTAAATTATACACAAATCATAAATTATTCCATATTTTTATCAGTGGATACTATGCTACTATATTGAAACATTTTACTGGTCTTTCAGACTTTAATCTCATTTAGAAAGCTACAGAAAAAGTGATCTGTGAACCGATTTTGTTTTTAGAAGGTCCTCTGTTTAGCAAAATGCTGGAGCTTTTAAGATACTTAAATAGGAAAGATAACACTAAGCTATGATTGATGTCAGAGCATTGCTGATGAGTCGTGACATCCCAGTGCTAAACGACCATCATTCCCACATCCAGGGAGCTCTCATGAAAGAGAAATCCTGGAGCTTTTGACAGCAAAAGGGGTCCTAGCTGAGTATGGACACGCTGGAGCAGCAGCACAACCGGCTCTGCATCTCGTCCAGACAGTCACCTGCAGGGAAAGGGACTGGAGTCCTGGATGCCTGAGGGAGGTTTGAAATGCACAAAACTTCTTTCTAGACCTTCCTCATCTTTTTTCTTTTCTTTTTTCTTTTCTTTGCTTTGCTTTGCTTTGCTTTGCTTTGCTTTGCTTTGCTTTGCTTT
>VZSV01000042.1:4343491-4372738 GCA_013398735.1 Nothocercus julius
CCCTTCCCCTTTCCCTTTCCCTTTTCCCTATTTCTGCCCAATGCAGAAGTCTGCTTTTGTGACTCAGTATCCTGATTTGGAATCCTGTCCTTGTTTCAGAAGGATGACGATTCCAACGGGACTGAAACGCCAGCTTTTCACACAGCTCTGCAGAACGCCACCTCCAAGGCGCAGCCTCTGCAGAGGTCCTCTTTCCATCCAGTTCTGAAAATGGCTTTTGAGAAGCACAGCTATATAAGGGCAGTGCTTTCACAGCAATTCACATTATATGTTTCATCAAGGGATCTAACTTGGCTGCAGTATAAACAATAAAATAGTACTTACGTGGTACACACGACCCAAACTTATCAGGGAATTCAGATATCAAATCATCATTGATCCGATCTTTCATAGGACCCAGAATGATAACTGGCCTGGTGTAGTTAACTGAACAACAGAAAGAAAGGCATATTTTGATGGTGTTACTGGAAATAACAGTAAAGGTTCCCAAAGACGCACTAACCCAAGTTAACTATATGCATGAAGGGATATCTCAAATGTATAACTTTTATTGCAAAGTATTTTTTTTATTGCCATGGCTTACAAAAATTGGAACTGAGATTGCTTATTATGCAAAGTCCAGAGCCCTCTGCTAGTCTATGCACATGTAGGCAAAGGATTATTTGGTAGTGTATATATTCATTATTGCTTAAAAAGTGACTCCTAAATGCTCACAGATGGACTCTGTCATGAGGCATGGAAAGCAGACAGGATCCATTTATTTTTCTTCTCAGTTATATGGCAGCAATGAAATCCGGGGCGCTGTATTACTATAACAGAGAACATTTTCAGTTTGTACTGCTGTAGGTTCACCTATCCTGGCTGAGGCACATATCTAATGAAAAGGAAAATAAAAAAATCCTTCCAAGTAACAATGATGCAGTAAATCTAAAAAAAAAGCTTCATCAGTATTTTGTAGACTAACTAACATATTTATTAGTAAAGGCCATGAGAGCATGTTGGGGAGAGTCCTGGCAGCACTAGGAAATGGGAGCTAGCATGGGAGACCCTCATATACACATCTCGTATGCAAAAAAGCCAAAAAAGCCAAGAAAAAAGGAGCCACAAAGAATGTGGGGACAGCACAACAATGCCTATGTCTCTTCTGGACCCAAAATGTCAAATGAAAAATTTAGGCATTAGTGGCAGTAAAGCAGATGAGACTTACTTTCCTGCCTTGTGACAGGTTCATAAGAAAGGATGCAATCCTCCTGGCCTCCTGATAAGAGAAGAAAGAGAAGAAATTGAAGCTGACAAGCAACAGTTCAAATACTATAATTTGATAAAGTGCTTCATATAGAGGCAGAATGGGTTCAACATTTCTTTCTGGCAATGCTCTCACCTGAACCATTCCAAAGTCCCTAATAACTGTGAGGTTTCGAGATCTCTTTTTTCCCCTTCCCCTTCGTCCCCTGCAATGTGTTTCTCTGTGCTGAAATTGGGCTTTTTTTTTTTTTTTTCTTAATGATGCAGAATAGCTGTACCAATGGCAATAAAGCTTCATTTTTTGATTTAATAGCAAGGATGTTTTCAAGGATACTGTAGAAATTTAAGAAAATTCTTTTGCTTTCCCAGTTACTCAGGTCTTAATATGTTGCTGCAGGGCAAATCCACAGGCTAAGTTAAACAATGTCTATTGTTAGAATGAATATGCTTTCACTGATCATCCTTCTTCTGCGCATAAACCCTATGGTCCAGTTTATTCACAATCTGATATCTAGGTACAAGCTCTTTCCTGACCCTCACCCCTGCCCTGAACAGGAATGTTATTTTCACCATGTTTTATGTATGTAATCTCACTCCATTCCTGTTAGTCAGTGAGTGGTGTTGCCTCTTCAAGGCATTTAGGGAAATAAAGAAGAGGAATTTGTCACAAGAAAAAAATGTGGTCTTATATGGAACACAAGCCAGGTCCAGGCTTACAGTCTTGATGCAGCATTGTTTTCTCCTCTGTGAGAGGGCAAAAGATGTTGGAGAGAGCATTCTTCAATGTGCTGCACGAAAAATTCATGTGCCTTTCTGGGTCACTGCTGTATGCTAGATACCCCATAAGGACTCTGGCAGGTTCTAAATATGATTTAGGCTGAGCAAAGAAACTATGATTCTATTTTTACTTAGTTTAGCGCTTATCTCTGGGATGAGTTACACTTGGGATTTTGCTTAACAGAACAATTCTGATAGTACAGAAGAAAGGCTGTCGTGAAGGGTAGCAGGGTTTTTCCGAAATAGACAGGGTCACCTTCATTTCACGTCCTTGCTCACACACAGCTCCTTGCTCCGTTATCCTGCCTGGCTCCCACCAAACCAAAACGTGCACGTGCAGGGCAAGGGTATTGCCTGCTGCCTTCTTGGGTGTTACGGGTAGGATGTACTATGAGGGGGACTCAACTCTACCCTCAGGTAGACTGACGGGATAGCTGAGTCACTCCCTAGGCACCACTGATGGTCTTCACAAGCTTCTAATGAATGCAGGGGCAACTCAGATACACAGCTCACAGACAGGCAGCAAAAATTTGGTTGTTTAGTCTTTAGCGGACTCCCATCACATGCATCTGATCTGTACATGGATGTTTTTTATAATTTATTATCAATACCTGTTAAAAATGTGCAAGAAAGCTTGTCGCATAAAAATATTGTAATTAAGGACTAAGAAGAAGCAAATAAAAATATACTGGAGATGTTAGGCAAGAGGAAGAACAGTAAGGACGAACCCCAAATTAGCTATTGCTGAAGCAGCTAATGAGAAACACCATTTTTTAATAAAAGAAAGAGAGCAGACAACTTTTCAGGGCAAGGTAAATAACATGTGAAGATTGTGGAAAATGGATTTTGCATTTTTTTTTGTAAATGCTCAATACTGTAATCATTCAGTTAACTTTGAATCTTTGCAAAATTAAGAACCTAGAGTTATTATACCCCAGACTTTGTACATCAGATTTATATATATATTTTCTGGAAAGTCTTGGGTTGATAAAAGAAACGCAGGACATCCCATTCCCGTGGGGATGAAACAATTCACTCTCCAGGCTGCATGTGGATGCTCCTGCACTGCCTCTCCAGCCCTGAGAAGACATGGTTATGCTATTCAACAACCTCAGAAAGTCAATTTTGGGATGGGAGATTAAACCACTGTGTACTACACAAGTGGAGGGGAACCTGTTTGTAGGAATACAATGTGTAAGCTAGAAAATACTTGTTTCAATGCCATGCAGATCTGCAGAAAAGGATTCCTTTAATCAGATTTCAGAAATCTCTGTTGTGAGCATTTATGTCTGAGATAGTGCCCATTAGTGTCAATGGCTGCTGACAAATAGGCAAGTGCTTATTTGAAGACATGGTTCATCCGACCTGTTTTAGACACCTTGCTCTGGGGTGAGAGGGAAAGGCAGAAATGGTTATTTGTCTCTGTTGTCCTATAAAGGCATCTAAACAGCAAGGTCAGAAGCATTTGGACTGATGAAGCGGCAGTGACAAGGGCAGCTGAAGGAAAGAGCCAATAACTGTGATACTAAAAATTTTTGTGTGGACTAACACTTGGCTTAGGCACAGAATTGCAATGAGCAGAGATAAGTAACTATGGGTTTTACCTTCTCTTTTGCCCAGTCCATGGAAGAGTTGCACACATTTTAAAGCTGTCATTGCATCTTCAGGACAGATTTGACCTGAATTTTACGGATCTAAAATAAAAAATGGCTTATTTTTGGGGCCCCATCTATTTTGGTTTTGAGCTACTGCATGTATTACTTGTGTTGGATTTGTGACATCCTGGACAACTCAATATCTTGCTTGTTTCATCTCCACAGTGTGCACTGGACAGTCAATATCCTAACCTCTATTTGGCTCAAAATCCCTCCCTGGATCTCTATTTATGTGGGTAAGCAAATGACTTTTGAAAATATGACAGCAGGTGCAAAGAATTAGGGGAGAATCCAATTGACAAAAAGATCACGAGTAATCTGAGAATAAATTGATGATTGAAAAGTGGTCTATCAACATTATATGTCTAAGATCAATATGGTGTGTGGGGACTTCAATACTTGTACAAGTATGAATGTACCTGAATAATACAATAATACTTGGATATATAGAGCAAATTAAAGTGTCTGGCCATGAGGGGACTAACACAATAATAATGACTGCTTTAATGCTATTTTGAATCTACATCTCTCATTGCAAGAATGGCTTCCTGATCAAGTAGAGACGGTGAAAATTTTGGTTTCTAGCACTTTTTCTTATTTCTAACTTTCAGTCAAATATTGTTTCTGTAGGGAATTGGTGCAATCACAACCAGTTATGCAATTAGGCTAAATAGATGTGGTAATGGATGTGTAGTTTTGATGACAGATGTAAAAACCTTAACCAAACTGTGTGGAAGAGTGTTATCAGACATATGCAATGGAGAGACTTAAAATTCAAGGCCATTATGAAAATTATGTTTTTGAAAAGAAGAGCTGATGAGTCCATAGTAAAAATATGTTCCTACACTCTTATTTTGGAAAAAGAAATAAGAACATTTTAAGCTCAATGGAGCTCAAAAGAAAGACTTCCAATTTTTCTTTGATCATGTAGTTCATGGATAAGTCAAATATGGCTGCAAATATACTTGTGACAACGAGAACAACTTTCTGCTAGACTTTATATATTTCTTGGTAAACTTGATTTTACTGCTGAGAGCAGGTGCAAATCAACAGTCTTCATATTATTATGGCTAGTGTGACGCAGTAGCAGCTGTGTGGCAGCTCAACCCTTTTTAGATCAGGCCAACATCTGTTTCTGGCTCTGAAACACTTTTTTATTTTTTATAATATGCCAGATTCTGCTGTCAAATGTATTTGTGGTTACCCTGAAGTTAATGGAGTTGAAGGTTATATACTGGAATAAAGAAAATTAACTGCTGGGATTTGGAGTGGCCACCATCTCTCCTTCCTGAAGACAAGGACAACATAGTTGTTCACCACTGAACGATTTGCCCTGAGCTCCTATACAACCAACATGGACATCTTCAGGACAACATTCCTCTTGTCTGTTTTAGGTATTTCCTTAAGGATGAAACAAACTGCTCTCTAGAAATGCCTCTCACTCTTAATTAAAGAGACCTGAGTGTAAGAAAATGGAGAAGGTGATTCCTCTATTTTAGGGATCTACACTGGCCAAGAGGATCTGGCTTTTGGCCTCAGGTCTTCCTCTATTTACAAACCCAGTGACGCGAGTGCTAGCAGAAGAAATCAGGTTAACTGTCTGGAATAGCTTTATTGCTGGGAGTTCTTAAAAATTTTTCTTTTGAGACCAGGTAAGGGGATTTTCAATTAAATTAATATTTTGAAATGAAACATATCTAGCTTCTACGGATCTTTATTTTTTAACCCTCAAATGCAAGCAATGGAATACTTCAGCCAAATACTGAAATGTTTTAGCTTATTTTTCTAAATAAATATGAATACCTCATATTTATTCATATATCCTAATCCTAATCCATTTGAAACTCCTGTGGATCACTGTTCATTGCACAGCCTGGACAGCTCTCAGAAACCTTCTTTGTTACTTTGTGTAGTCGTACCCCTGATTTGGAATGGTTCTAGGGATGATCATAGGTAACAAAGATTTCAACGTTAGATGCTTTCAGCTGAACGCTCATCAAGAGAAGCAAGAGTTAGAAAAAAATGTTAAAGCAATAGCCAGAGACCACTAGAAAAAATGCAGAACACTTCACTGGATTCCAACAGGCCTGTTTTTTATAGGGGAAAATATGAAATTCGGCAGCAGAGCATAGCACCTGCTAATCATTTCCCTTTCTCACCCAAACATGTTTCTTTGTGCTGGCCAATGTGTGAATTGCTGATTTCTCACAATTCAGAGAACAGTAGGGCAGAAACCCCTCTTTCTTTCTGCTCATCTGCTTGGGAAACAGGAAAGAAAACAGGCACTGAAAAAAGGTCACAATCCCATGCAGAAACTGTGAGCTCTCCAGCAGCTTTCTATTTGCTCCCAGTGAGTTTCATCTTATTCTTTTCTCCTCTTAGTATGTCCTGTTTCACCAGTGGATAGAGCTGTGGCCTGATGAATTTGCAAGTCCATCTCTCTTATCTCCACACCCTCATAATTTGTTAATTGCTGTCTTTGACCATCTTCCTCTTGCTTTCCTCCATGTGCTGATTCTTCTCTGCTCCTGAGCCATAATTTTTCTGGAGGATATTTGCTGAAAGAAGCTGTGTGACAGGACACGCTGCTGACATAAGGTAGTGTGGAGGTCCGGAGAGCAGCTAACTGTACTCAGGTGGCCTGTAGGTCGCCTCAAGAGACAGGGCCATATACCACGGTCTCTTAGTAATTGTACTCACAGTCAGCCTCCAGCAGGCAGGCCAGGGTGGGCAGCTGAAGGCGTCATTCACAAAATCTGACTACCAGATTTGCTGTTTACCCAAGGCCATGCCGCCAAACGTCATGTCAGCGCCCACCAAGGAATGGTTAGCAAATGAAATTAGGCTCTTTGGGCTCAATCTCCTAGCCTAGAGAGACACTTGGCATAATGCATCTTCCTCTGCTGCTAAACGGCTTGGCTCTCCCACGGGCAGAGGGAGAAGCCCTACCCGCCTCTCTTCCACCAGGCAGCAGTGGTTGGACCCAGCAGCTACGTGGGCAGCCCCAGCCAGTACAATGTAGGTGGGATACTAGCGGGTGAGACAGGAGCTTGCTAAGATAGAAACCACCCTTGGAAGAGAACGCTTGCCTTGGGAAACTACTTCCACAACCAACTACCCCCAAACTAAACACCCTACAATTACCTTTGTTGCACCTCAAGACTTTGCACTCTTTTTGGAACTGCTTTTTTTTTGGGTCTGCCCCGAAGGTGGAACTACAACCAGGAGCCCTGGCTACACACTCAGTTCCCTCATGGGCCTTTACACGCTCACTCTGGAATAAACACACCTGGAGGAGGTTTGATTCATGAAAGTAAAATTTCACTTGACTTATTTGTGATCATAAAATCAGTCTGGGGAAGAAGTGCCTTATATTTGAAACATAAAATACTTTCCCACCCAGTAGGGGGCACAGAAGAAATTAAGAGGTTCAGAATTGGATCTCAGCAGTTCAAACATGCCTACAATTTTCTTGTGACTCTGGCAATTGCTTTCCAAGGAAACCTTTGCGATACAAGAGAATAAAAACTAATTTACCATTTCTGAATTGCATATAAGTAGCTGTTTTGCTGAAAAAAATAGTGTTTATTAACAGAGCTCAACTGCTATGCACTCTATCTGAGGCTAGGAAGTATGAGGTACAATTACCTGAATGTAGGCACGTACTTAGCACAAGTGCTGAGTGACTGGTGGGAAACTTGATTTGCTAAGCAAATGGCTTGACACAATTAAACAACTGGGTGATTTGATAGGCAATCTATCATTTTAAATATCTCTTTTTATATTTCAGTAACTTTAATGCCTTAGTTTTTGCTTTTCAACACTTCCATAAAAATACAGTCTTTGATTTCTTTTTTTTTTTAAGCATTATTAATAAAGAACTTGCAATCCATCACTATAGGATTGCACGGAACCTGTAATTCCAACCAGGCCAGGCTGCAAGGTTGGCACATTTATCTGTAGAGAATCAGTGACATTCAGTGGTGGTGCCCAAGGGTGGAGGTCTATCTTACCTTTTCTTGAAGACTTCAATAAACACTTAGGAAACCTGTACCCCCCACCCCAAATGAATGGCTCAGCAGAGCTTTTGGGTTTATTTGTTAGCTGTTCAAACAGACATGCAGAAATACAGAAATACAAGTAAAAATTGTGACCTTTTAGAAAGGATGTCCGTTTTTTTTTTTTTTTTTTTTTCCAGATTTGACAGCAGTTTTGAGTATTTTTTCCCTAAAAAGGGCATCAAGAAATTGTCCCCTCCCTGCTGAGGCAAACTTTCTGTCACTAAACCAAACAATCGTGATTTGTACTAGGCAGCACACAGAGCCAGGGTTGGTTTTACATCCCAGAACACTTCCCAACTAATGACTTTCCTACCTGTTCTTCTCCCTTCCCAGGTTGCGGTTTGTCTCTCATAGATTTGTACTCAAAATATGGTTGCAAATTGAAATTCCAAGCCATTTGCTCCAACCATCTTTTTAACATTAACAAAAGAATAGGCAGAAGAGAAACCAAATAAAAGAAACAAACAGAACAAGCAATGCAAAGTAAAAGGACTCTAACGAAAGCAGTAACTTACTGTAGCTACTTTCACTATCGCTGGCATTAGAAGAAACATGTTCTGCAAGAACAGTACAGCAAATTAAGAACATAACCAAGCACCACAAAGCAGCAGGAACTTAAAAGAACTGCTAAAGTCATGCAAAGGTAGTTGTGCAGAGAGGAAACAAAATCTGTGCTGTGGCATCACCTGAAAATCTTCGATGATTTACCCAGCTAAAATGAAAGCTTTTTCTCATGAGGCATTTCCGAAAGGGAGTAAACATGATAGCCAGTAATATGTGTTATGGCAAGGTCATTTCTAGTTCTCAGTGAAACAGTTAGTGACATCCTAGACAACTTAATTTCAGAATACAGTGTGGTCAGCTTGCACCTCACTGGACTTCTTGATTAATTTCATGAAACCTGAGTGCCTGGTCATATAATTCTGCACTTTGAATGAGGTGCGTCATTAATGCATTGGAACTATTTCTGCTAAAATTAAAGAGTTCTTACTTTTGCTACTGTGACTAATTGCTGTTCACTATCTCAGAAAGTTAAGAAATTAACAGGAAAATGATTTTTGTACCAAATATTGTAACTGTATCTATTTTAACCCATCCAGAAAAACACAAAGCCAATGACAAAAAAAAAAAAAAAAAAGGAAGAACCACTTTTTTTTCTTTTTCCAAATTTTCCAGCTTTGTGATTTGAGCTAAGATAGGCAAACCTATGCTAGACCAGTCGGGATGGATACATGTCATTGTAGGAATTAACATAGGTCAGAATTGTGGTTTCACAAGTCTGGTGTCTATATGACATTATTTTTTAAAAAAAGTGAGATTTATTTCATGTGAGGTGGTTATTCCCAAACTTCAGTCTGCATCCGATTTATAGTCACTCAGGCTACCCTATATGGTCTTCAGGTGGTCCACAGAACCATAGTAAGCAGTGGTATTGACAGTAATTTGATAGATATGGTGATAAATTTGTAACCAAAAGACCATTTTTGAGAAATGATACTTTTGAACTGCACTTTAGAAAGTGCAGTTCAAGTACTTCTAGAAAACAGTAGTAAAATGGACATATAGTGGTGAGTCACCCTTGGTTAAATGCATAAATGATGCTGGTGGGTGAACGGACAAAGGGTGCAAATAAGTCACCTCTGGTGACAAGGAGCCAAAATTGCCACAAAAAAAGTATTGCCAGAAAAAGCCAAGAATGCCCTGGGATGAACCTTGATTAGGATCTGCATTGATGTCCTGCAGGGTGAGTATGGAAATTATGCCAAAGACTGTGCCTCCTTGCAAAGCACTTCAATTCCCCTCACATATAAGTCTAATAACTGGATTTTAAACAGTTGGACTGATGGGACTTTTCCAGCAGCAGAAACAAGGGGAGGATGACATCTGATAAGAATAATAATGGGAAACTTTGGACTGGAGATTAATGAAAAGCTTCAAAACGCAAAGCTTACATTTTGAGCAAAATGGTAAATTTACGTTTGGATATTTAGTAGCAAGTTAATAAGGCCTGCATTGAAACCTTATGCTATAGATGACCCTGAAGGTCTTTATGAAACAGGAACAGATATCCTCTGTAGTAGGGGAAATCATTAAAAAGTACATTTCAGTTTAATATTAGTGAAAACAGGATGGGACTAGAATGTCCAGAGACGTGCCAGTAATTGAAAGCTACACGTAAAATTAATAAAGAAACTGGAGCCTATGTAATACCTCTGTGCTACTTTTCCCTTCGCAATTAGTATACAGAGTTAAGTTTTCTCCTTTGAAATGGCTGGGTGTTATGGAAATTTATTTTTATTTAAGGAGGGCTTATAAAATCAGAAATGTTCTCTTTATGCAAAGAATACACGTGTACTGTTAATGTGCTAAGGCACTTTCCTTAAAGCATTCAGTAACTGAAGAGTTAAAATTCTAGTGGCAGTGACATTTCCTGCCTATCACCAAGAAAATTAGTCTCGTAGAACTGTTTTTCTTTGTCCAAGAGATGTAGCTTTCATCTTTAATCGCTGAACTACTGTTTGACTTCAAATTATATCAGTAAAATCTCCCTTCAAAAAATCAATCAGGAACAGAATAATGTCTAAAATTGTGTGCATGAGTGTGCATTTCTGTGATGCAAAACATGTACAAAATATTAGGTGATGCAATGGCAACATTCACATGCATTTCCCTTCAATTGCATGGTGCTTAAGAAAAAGAATAAGAACAGAAGAAAGAAGCAGCCAAAGACATGCAAGTGCTATTCTGTTTACAGTATTTATCTTTTTAAAGTATTTTGCTCTGAATACAGTATATAATATAGCTATTAATAAAGAAATCAGCTGCCAATATTCACTCTATACAGTCTCTCTGGTCTAACTATAGAGAAATAGAATTATTTTAGAAAAGTTATCTGATTTGACACCAAATTTCAAGACAGGATTACCGCATCAGAGAAAGAAATTGGTTAAGGTGATATGACAGAGAAGAAGTTGCTAATGATGAAATGGGTCCAAAATTAGCTTTGGAGAAGCCATGTCTTCTCTTGCCTGCAAAAGGCTTCTTCCCTCAATAACAAATACTAATCTAAAATCCAGCAAAGTAACAAACACTCCCATGCAAAAAGCTGAAAATGCAGAAGCAACAGCATAAAATGATTTTCTACTGATCTCCTCAGGACATGATCAAGCTACAACGCTTTACAATGCTCAACCTTCCCTCCAGAAGGAGAGGGGTTGTTGTTGAAAGTATCATCTAGGCAGCAAAGCAAGTTCTAGGTACGCTACCCTACAGAACTGCCACGATGGGAACAATAACATACTGTCAGAAACGAAAGGTGTTATTACAAAAGAAGTATCTGCTTGATACATTGTATGTTATTTAATAGTCATGCAGAACAAAACAATTGAAACATTTTTTTAATGCATTCACAGCTGGGTAACAAATAAAACTCTTATCTCGTGCATGCTAGGAGTGGAGGGTCCTCAGAGAAGGAACAAAAGCCAAAACAAAACAAAACAAAAAAAAATTTACAGTGACCATTCCTGGGAACTTACTCAGAGTCTTTGTTCCATAACCGTCGTCACCTAATCCGGGGATGTCCTGCACGGAAGTCCCCAGAGAGAGCAATGAGAAAGGAAGAACAGCCGCAGAAGAGGAAGGAAGAAGTCAGTGGAGTTGAAATGGATACTACCATGACTGACCATGTTGATTGAGCAATCTGGATCCTTGCTTTTTCTCTCCGAAACAACTTTCACCCGCAGTCTATGGGAATGAAGCCAATGAAAGAGCCAGTGACCATAACAGGCAGCTTTTGTAGCTGTAAGGAGCATGGAGCAAGCCAAAAACAGTCCGGAAACAATCGTCACCGGAGAAATTTTTAAGACAATTATTAAGAGAAAAAAAGTTAAAATTTTCTAGGCTTGGAATGAGCATATATTCTTAAAATGCTGGTTTTGAAGCAAGCAGCAAATACTCCGGGGGGCAGGGCTGATGCACATTCCAAGATCTGATTTTCTTCTTTAAACCAATAGTTTATTGTTAAACTTTCAGTGAAAGTATCCAAGACAATCAACTTGGAGACTATCAGAGGCAAAAAAAGAGATTAGAGTGGATGTTTATACATGTAATAATTCACTGTAGCAATGTAAATGACATCATGTTTACGTTATTTTGAGTCAGTTCTGATCTGGGAATATTTAACCAGAGACAAGTTTGATTTATGACAAGCACCAGAGCAATTTTAGAAAGCCACATTTTTTTTTTCATGAAAGGGAAGAAACCATCTCCCAAAACCAAAGGTCACTGTTTTATTCTTTTGAAAAAAAAAAAAAGTTTTCAGGGAAGGAAGGGCCAGCTGGATCCAAATTGCAGTCACACATTGGTCACAGTAGTACTACCTCGCCTGCCTGCCTGCCAGATACATTTGCCTAGATGTGTGGGATACTGGTATCATGCGTGTCACCCATTGCTTTTGTGCTGCATGTGACATCGTCTCCAAGAGGTTACTTACGTTCTGGATCACTTGTTTCCTGCTCACTCTGCTCCTTGCTCTTGTAGAATGGGAATTTTCGTGAAAAGATGAAGTTCTTTTTACGCTTGTCATTGAATGACTGTGAAGGAGAAAAGGCATGGGGCAAAAACAGGGACGTCTAATTGTTGTCACACTCATGCTGACAAAACAACTAGTTTGTAAAAGTGGAGAGAACTGTAGTGACTCAAATCAGTCCAAACCAAGTTCCTAGGAAGAACCACAAGTGGCTGCAGTGAGATCTGCAGCGGGAAGGCAAAGCCCCTTGAGGACTATGTCAATTTGATCACAGAGCCCGCAGATCACAAACTTTGGCTCCTTATTTCCAAACTGTCGTGTTGGGTTGTTCGTCTAAAGAGGTACAGACACCTCTGCATGCTTTGAGATCAAGCCACTCATCTTTAGTCAGAGCAAACTGTGCACAGAATTAATTAACAGGCTGGAAAAAAAAAAAAAAAAAAGGCTGCAAAGGAAAAAGAGGAAGCCTTTAACTTATTTCTAGAAGTTGTGTGAATTCAGCTCTGTGCCAAACAAAATTAAGCATTTGTTTCCAGTAACTGTAACTACTTCCATAGTGTATTATTTATGCCATAAACCAGCAGCTTATTAGGTGTGTTTTAATGCTGTCTTTCACATAATAATTAAAAAAGGGGGTTTATTTTACACTCTTTTCTCATTAAGTTCTTCTGGATATACTCTCAGTTTTATATGACTTAGACATTAGATTCTGCTGATAAACAGTATTTCATTGCATATTAAGCAACGTATGAAGTTTAAATTCTTCAAAAGGGGAGTTAACATGGAATTAAATGTTATGTAATAAACCCCTTGACTTTTATAGGCAGCTGTAAGTGTTCATTGCACTGTATAATGTAAAAGCAGAATATGCCTGGTATGTACCGTATACTCAGATACTAAATGATGAATTAGGGTCCCTGTACAGTCACCTCAAAGGAGCTGACTGTTGGACAATGTCCTGCATGGTGTCTTCTACTGGACATAAGCAGAGTCCAGATTCCTGACTTTGTACCCCATCACTTCCAAAAGATCCAAGGATCTTTTCAATTCATGTAATGAAATAATCCCATGTACTTGTGGTCTCCTGAACAAATAAATAGCTGCTATATGGCTCCAAATCAAAAATGAAATAGTTTTAGGATTTGAGAATATAATTTGTTTTCTTACATTTTGGAAGCACAGCATAAAATGTGTTTTGGAGTATGATAAATTTCTGAAAGATGAGAAGTTAAAAGGTTTAGGTACTGACATAGCCTATTAAAATATTTATCTACTTGTGTCACAAAAGTTTCATGCCACTTTTACATTTCAAGCATATTTAAATTTTAGTAACTGAAAATAAAGGAAAAAAATGCACATGTAGAGTAAATGATCCATGAGCATCTCTCAGAGTATGTAAACATTCAACTTGAAATTAACGTGGAAGTCATGCACAAATTAACCAGATAGATAGCATGCTATTTCAAAACGAAGCAAATATGAAAGAAAGCCAGAGGGGAAAAAAAGAGAATATGGGTATGAAGGAGGAAAGTAATCTGCGGATGAAAAGAGGACCCACATGCACATTATATCATTTTAATGACCTAAAGGATATAGTTAAAGTAAAATGTGTTTTCTGTGATCATTGTTTTTTGTCTTCCCCAAACAAGGAATGTAAGGTGTTAACATTTCCCAAATTATGAAAATGTTATTTCTCAAGATTCATCCGAATTTGATATGACTACTATAGGCATTTAAATTTTAAAGGAAAAGAAATACACACAACAACATCTCCAAAACAAAAGAGTTTTAAAATGACAATCACTTCATTACCAAATGCCATTTCACTTTGGAATTAAAGAGAATGTTATCAAATTAATATATAAATATGCTGTGTTCCACAGAGTTGCTAAAACAAATAACAGCTTATAATTATTCTCTTAAAAAAATACACAACAGTCTATAGCAGAAACTTCGAAAAGTCTGACCCAGAAAAGCATTTTTTTCCAAGCTTATGCATGATTTAGCAACACATTCCAAATTAGATAGATATTGTACAACACACTATATTTTTTCACTTTTTTTTTTTTTTCCCAATTTCATTTATTGGTTTGTCTTTTAAAAAGCCTATTGTTCCGCTTCGATTCAGACAACCAAAGCTGATAATTGATAATAGGTGACTGTGATGAGTAACTGTACTGTCATTTATACCAGCAAAAAAAATTTGTTCCTAAAATATATCTGGCACTTAATTTATTAAGATCTTAAGCAGGACTAATATATTTATGTATGTTTTAAAATTTCTATAAATTGACTAGTGTGCATATTCATATATATTACCACAATGTAGTCATATAGATATTTAAAAAATAATAAAAAAACACAAACGGTAAAATATTAAAAAGGACTAAACTGAGCCTGATCCTGTGAACTTACTGAAATCACTAGGCTTTGCTATTAACTTTATGGACTTACTATGCATTTATTTTATTGTACATTGAATGCCGGATGCTTCACAAACACTGATTTTGTTTTGTATCCAATATAAACAAGAATAGAATCAGGCTGATAGTCTCTACCTGAAGGATACAAAATCCAGCAGACACCCAGCAAAATAGTGCATACAAGTACCATAAAATTTCTCTGCAATCTACAAAGGCATTGGCAAAGCCAGGAGAGGAAACTTTAACACAGAGTAAAATCTTTTTTTTTTTATGCTATGAAATTTCAGTAGAATAGATGTCATATAGATATTTGTCTACATCTTTCAACCTGCAATAGAAATGAGGTCAATGATACTCAAGTTTGGGTTTGATTCAACAGTACTTCAGGAAAGAGGAAAGACTAAGCGAGCTGGGCCTATTTAGCCTGGAGAAGACTGAGAGGGGATCTGATCAACATGTACAAGTACCTTAGGGGAGGATGTAGGGAGGATGGGGCCAAACTCTTCTCAGTGGTGGCCAGGGACAGGACAAGGGGTCATGGGTACAAGCTGAAACACAGGCAGTTCCATGTCCATGTGAGGAAGAACTTCTTTGCTGTGAGGGTGCCAGAGCCCTGGAAGAGGCTGCCCAGAGAGGCTGTGGAGTCTCCTTGTCTGGAGATCTTCCAAAGGCGCCTGGCTGCCACCCTGTGCCCCGTGCTCTGGGTGTCCCTGCTGGAGCAGGGGGGTTGGACTAGACGGTCTCTAGAGGTCCCTTCCAACCTCAACTTTTCTGTGATTCTGTGATTATTTATGCAGGCAAGAGTTCGAAAGAGTGACAAAAACAGATTCTTGTATAAGTTGCAATTTCTTTGTACCAATGCTGTAAGATTCCAACCTTTTGGTTTCACTGAAAATCTCTACCATAGATAATTTTGTATATCATTGTCACTGATTCACAGAGGCTACCACTAACCAAGGAACTGGCATTAGTAGGCGTGTCTTATTGCCAAATGCCAAATCCTCACCACACCTTCCATGACAAAAAAGCAAAAGAAATTTTTAAGTACTGACTTAAAACAGAATAGTGAGGTCATTCTTCATAATATATGAACTATATTGAAAAAAAAAAAGGTATTTTTACAGAAAAAGAGAGAAAGCTGTCCTGGCTTGAGTTTTTATTTCGATATTACTTAGGCACTCACTGTGTCTTGAAAGCATCAGGAAAAAATTGTGATATGCACTATTTCTTGACCAAATGTCCCCAGCTGTCCCTGGCTATGTAGAACTGGTTTACACATAACAGCTTCCCCTGGTTGTGACAGACATTAAGACACTTTGGGTTTCTTCTTAAGGAACTCCTTTCCTTGCATGTTTGTGTTAACAGCCTGTTTTAGTCTAATTGTTTTTCTCTAGATGCTGCAGCCATATATATGTTACTTATCAAGCAATAGGATAATATTTTTAGATGAAGTTTTCATGTAAAATTGCATGGATAATCAAATTTTGTTTTATAGCAGAAAACATCACAAAAAATAGTGCATCAGCATTTTGATAGCGGTACTATGCTGCAATGAGCTACTCAGTTGAACTCCTCAATATCATATAGCATATAAAAATCTACAAAATATATCAGTAAGATCATGTCTCTGTTAACCTTTCTCCTACACATTTTATGCTCACCTTTCATAGTAGGAATATTCCCTTTACTCTATTTGAACAGCACTAATTTTAATAAGGTTCTGGAGATCCTCACCCCAAAAAATCCAGGCTTACAGTCATTGTGTATTGAGTTTTTGCACTGTGATCTGCTTTCATAACTGAGAAAAAAATGATTTAGAAGAGATTTGGATGAAGATTACTCTGCTTAGTTTTCCTGTGAAGCTACAGGGAGATTTGGATCTTGGAAAACCAAAATGAAAAAAGTC
Organism: Nothocercus julius; assembly: GCA_013398735.1. Taxonomy (NCBI): domain Eukaryota; kingdom Metazoa; phylum Chordata; class Aves; order Tinamiformes; family Tinamidae; genus Nothocercus; species Nothocercus julius. The sequence continues at coordinate 4,360,087 of VZSV01000042.1, forward strand.
TAATTAAAACCACTATGCTGCCTAGCTTCTATAGCCAAAGATAGTTCTCTTTAATATTCATAAATATAAAACTGTATTCTTCTTTTCTAACACTTAGAGCCACTTGTCAGCCAGCAACTCAGTTTTAATTCCTCATTAAACACCAGCTAAAAACAACATAAAATACCAAGGAAACTGAAAGACCAACAGACCTTCAAGTAAGTCTGCAAAATCTCCTGTTCTGCAAATACGTATCAAACTTCATGCAAGGTATGAATCACATTCAATGGGGATACTCCACCGTGCTGATTTAGTTAGCATCGCTGTTGACAGGACTGGAACGCCAATGTGCAAACCTTGTGAATGTGACATGTAAGGTCATTTACAAGTATTTGAAGGTTGTATACAAAGAAGGTGGAAAGTCTTTGTTCACGCAGCAACATTGAAATTAATAGCGCGAACACAAGAAAGGGCAAAGCTCCTTGACAGTGAAATCAATTTGGATGTAGACTAATCTGCCCCAAGGGAAGTGGAAAAGCCGAGATCATTTTTCACATTTAAAGCAAATCTACTAATCTTAAGTACTGTGGGGAATAGCACTGCAGGGCTGAGGCGGGTAGGAGGGGGTGGAATGAAGGGAATAGAGCAAAGCAATAAGTCTCCTCGAGCTCTAATGTCTGTGGTTTTGTGACGAGCTGCTCCTAAAGCCGTCACAGATCTGTGCTGGATAGAAGTGCACTGATTTAAGCACCACAGTCATACGGCCGGTGCGAAGTTCTTGTCCTCTCTGTTTTCATGGCTGTCTCTGGAATTAGAAAGTGCGTTAAATGTTCAGCCACATTGTCCTAAATCATCCCTTCTCCTTTCTTTTTTTTAAATTTTTTTTCCCCTCAAATTGACTTTTATAATTACAGTAATTGTATGCCATGTGCTACAGACTGCGCTCCTAAATCTTTGTGAATGTGAACATGTCACATGTGGACTCTGTGTGACAGTGAAGAGCAGAGAGCCTCAAAGATGAACAGCAACCCTGGTGTATGCTTGAAAAAGCTTTGGGACTGCCTGATTGCCTGTCAGGACCCACATCTTCTCACAGTTCTTACAAGGTATGCTCTTGGAAATTCATCAGATTAATTCTTCAGTTTCAGTAAGGTATTTTCTTATATCTTTTTCTTAACTCCAATTTCCAGTTGTCTGCTAGTACTTCCTTAGATTTGCAAATGAAAATGAGTTTTTTGAGCTCCTCTATGCAATCTTCTGAATTAATCTTGCTAATAAAAAAAACTAGAGAATGTACTAGTTTTCCATCCTCTCAGAAGGAAACTTGATCCCTTAGGACCTTTTTCTTTGAGCAGTCATTTATTACCAATACACTGTGCACTTGCCCTGTGCAGGTGTAAAATACTACATTAAACAGCTCCTTGCATAAAAGGAATAAGTTGCATAAAGAGGTCTTATTATACTCTTTTGAAAAGCACTAGTGTAGGAAGATTTACAATACCTACAGGCTGTTGAACTATATATTAAAAAGATAGAGCAAACTTATCTTTTGATCTTTTCAGCTAAAGGGAGAGTGTTTGTATTTGCAAGTGACTGGTTTAGCAGACAGTGAATTATGGCAGAGATCTGGCTTGGGAGACAGTGAATCATATCAGACCCATGGTTTTAATTTAAAATATTGATGTATTTAGGCCTTATATCTAAAAATAAACAAATAAAAACATGGGCACCAAAGTCAATCTCCAAGAGAGTGGTGTGAGGTCTGTGTAGGAGGTGAAGTTCCTACATCTTCTGACAATGAATCTCATACTGTCAATCTCACAAATGGGATATCAAATCAGATGGACTTTGGATTTGACCCAGTTTGGCAGCTCCCGTGTTCCTATAAGCTTCCAGATATGGCCTGTGAGTCACTAAGTCACTCATAACTGAACTACTTGAATTTGAGTGAGCCAGAAATAAAGATGTGAAATATGAAGACCATGCCATCTTGATAAGTGCTAACTCTTAAATCCACTCTTCCAGAGCCTTGAGTGAAAATCTTCCTGAAAGAAGACTTTGTTCTAAATCTGATTCTTAGGCAATAGACAGTATCTATTGTGAATACTATACTTCTTTTCAACCAGGGGAATACAACTCCTAGGGGCTGTTCAGAATAGCCAAAAAACTATCAGATAATCTGCACATACATCCATGCATACATAGAACCATGTGGATCTCCTACCATTTACTTTAGGGCATCAGACAACAAGTTATAAAAACAGCATGAAGTTAAATTCAGCATAAGTATCTTCTGGAACAGCTCAGAGGAATAGTAATTGACTCCAGGCTGTAATGTTCTAACTGCACTAGCAAATTTTCATCATGATATATTTAATCTGTGGCCAGTGTAAAAATTATACCACAAAAGTTTATGTCAGTGAGTGTCTTAAACTACTATCTTACCTAAGCAAAGATGGCACGCACTTGTAACAGTGCAGCAAATGCTGTTCAATACCATAGCCCCTAACATCACGACCACCTACACAAGGTTATCTTATAAATAAACCTCATGCTGGAGAAACTGTAAAATCTTTGAGATATATATATTTAAATTGCTCTTCAGCTGCAGAAATGGCTGCATGGACAATTTCTTTGACTTAAAAACTGCCAATAAACAGAAATATCCTTGACGATATGGATACTGTTCATTCCTAATGTTATTTCTTACATTTGCTACTCCAGCCATTTATACTTACAAGTTTCAGGTATTTAGACTCTGTACTTCTCAATTAAATGAAAATTGGCTTTTTTTTTTTTTTCTTTTTTTTAGGATGGAAAAAAAGGCTCAAAGTGGTTTTATATTTAGCATTATATTTTAACTGGAAAGAAAAAAAGGTGGCTGGATTTTTTAAAAACTATGAAAGCAAATTTGTAGGCTTCATGTGAGTAAAAGCTTCAAAGTTGACCAGACATTATCTTTCACAGCTTCTAGAACTGTTTCACCATGTAAATAAATCAGATTATTTAAAGCATGCCAATTCTCTGCTACAGTCATTACAGTCATCAAGAATGCTACAAAGGTACAAATCAAAGCTGAAGATGCACTTACCTTCCTTTACTTTTGACTGCAATCTGGACACAACAGACTACTATTATTTTTTTTTATATATATAGTGCAGCAATAGGACCCTAGAGTTTAACTATCCTGGCTCTGTGTTGCTTTACCCACCAAACTTCATTTGATTACTTCAGCACACGAGCAGACTACATGTTGATGACAGCAAGTGTTTCTAATGCACCTTGCAGAACTGTTGAACAAAAGTTGTTCAGATCAAGGGAAAAGACAAGGGCAACCCAGGAACATGGGCTCACGTCAAAATAGACGTGTAGCTGGATCCCCTGCCTCATACCATCCTCAGTTTTCATGAAACACAAAGTCAGGGTGTTAAGGTGCAATTTTTTCATGACACCCACTACCACCTGCAGTCTCTGGCAGAACTTAAATTCAACTGACGAAAACCAGAAGCAAAATAGCACCAAAGCAACACAGATGGGAATCCTCCTTCCTGTGATAGATGGTAGGTTCACACCAAGTGTCTGGAAAGCAGCTTCAGAAAGAGAACATTCAAATGCTTAGTGCCCTGTGCCAATAATAAAGGTCAGGAGTCCTCCTATAGCAAATATCTATGCCCAACTCTTTGTTTCTAATAATCTCTGTGAGTATTTTTGAACTTCTTATAAAGACCTACTAATTAAGAACCAACTGGTGAGGAGTTCTTGCAATGTGATTTCTCATGCTTTTTTATTCTTGTCATTAATTTCCATTTTTTTCACGGAGAAATGATCTTAAATGTTTGCTAAACAGTAACAACTCAAGTCCAATATTGCAGAAACAATGGTTTTGTAAGAGATTTCATGCCAATTAGTATTGGACATGTAAAATCAGAATTTTTATGACATGAATAGTTTCCACAGCTTATTTTAAGCAGCACACCTGAAAAGTTGTTCTTGTTCTTCTCTGGTCACATCAAAGCACATTTCAATCATCCAGAGATGGAGGAGTGTACTGTAAAATACTGATTCACAAATTCTTGCAAATAAATGACAGACAGAACAAATTTCTATAAAAAGCTTCTTAGTAGAAGGGGATTTTCTTGTCTGTATTTTTTCCACCTGCAGCTATACAAGCACAGTTCAGGAGCCTGCACTATCTCTTTTACCAGCAGCATAATCATTACTGACACCGCAAGAGCGACACGCTGGGCTAAGCAAAGTGCTTACCCCATGCATTTCGGGATATTTCTGTCCCAACCTACTTAAGCATTTAAATTTTAGTGCTAAACGTGCCATATTTATTCATTGCAAATGAGATATCTAAGACGTCTAAGTTGGGCTTTTAAACTAAGCAGACAAGGTCTGCAAAACCCTTGCCGGGCCATAGCCTTGTTCCTCTGGCATCTGAAAACAACCCAGATTGCAGGGTGTGCCAACAAGCAGATATGATGGTGATGCTGTGATGTGCCCTGGTTGGTGTTCTTGACCACAAGGAATGAGAAAGCTGTTCACCATGGGATTTTGAATTGGAGAATATTAATTTAGCAGACAACAAATTCAGATTAAAGAAAAGCTAGCACTTTAAAGAGGCTTTAGAATTGTCTCCATGTGATGTGTAAATAGCATTTCTGCAAGAACCTATATTCCAGGCTTTCCTGTTATGCAGAATAAATCTTTGCTATCTTTAGGTAAAAGCCATGCGAGAAGATGATTTCCCATCTCTGCATGTACTCCTTGCAGGTTTCTCAGAAGCTTATAAATAAATATGTAATGGAAGCATATTTTAGCTAAGAATTATCACTCTAAATAAATTATTTTTAATGCCAGTTGGAGTCCAATAATTGTCTGGTGCTGAGACAACAAAACATTTTTGGTTTGGGAAAATTGCAGTGTTTGGAGTGTTGCAGTGTTATCAAAGAGTCATTTTGTTTCTACAGCAGAGACCACACAGCAAACTATTCGGGAAGAGTGCACTCTCAATGCTAAAATGTTATGAGGAACCAAATCAGATCTCAGAAGAAATATTCCTTTTTCTTTTGAGGACCTGAACTAAAGTTTCATTTCATTTCATGCTCTTGCTGCTCTCTGACATGATCAGCCTTTGGCTGCATCCAGATTATTGTCCTTTTGCTCTTATCTGAGAGCTAATCTCTTTATGCTGCTCTCTCTAATCTGTCACCTTTAAGACTAGCATTAAGTGTAGCAAGAGAAGAGCAGTGTTGCAGGTGCATTATTCAATGGCGGTTCCTTAAATACAGCAGAAGTGCCAGGCTAGGGAAAATATAAAAGGGATGGATTGTGCTGGCAAGCGCAGACAGGCAGATTGCTCCTAGGAACATTGCTCCAAGGCAGAGGTTCCCGCAGCTCCCAAAGACTGTGGCTCCACAATTCACCATTTTTCTAGGCAATGTTTGGAATACCAGTTGGAGACAAATTTATAGCCTGAGCTTAGCATTTACTCCAGTAAGAGTGTTATAGTTCTCCGAAATTACCCTACTGGCTGCCATTCCCAGTAAACAGAAAGAAAGGATTAAAAAAATGTTGCAAAGCAAGGAAAAGTCAGGATATGGGAGTGAGGAGGGATAAATCTGGCTGCTACCAAGAACAAAGAAAGTTTAATCCTGTGTCGGTGCCCACCTTCCCTTCACTAACCCTCCTACGCATAATCCTTGCAGGTAGGTTGGTGTGTACCGCTTAATTTATGTTCAGCCTCTCCTCCTAGTAAATTGTTCCACTTGTGAACCCCCACATTCTAATATCTGACACATCCATTATCTTTTATTCAGCATCTATTGCTATTTTCTGATCACCACATTTAGAGGGAAAAAAAGGGACAGAGTGTCCCCCTCTCCTTCTTTCCTCACACATGCTCACACACACAAACGCACACCGACACTCACGGAAATCTTATTCCCCACCCGGGACTCCTCCTCTCACTGCCATTTTGCTACGGACTGGAGGGAATTAAAAAAAGAAAAAGAAAAACAGGAGGAAGGTGCAGATGACTCAGCCTCAGACCTGGGACTGGGTGACCCACTGAGACTCCTTATAGACCTGTTTTTCTTTGAGTTGAAAACCAGGGCTGACGATACTGAGCCTCCTCAGACCATGATTTGTTTGGGAATAGGTATTAAAGCATAAAGCGTTTGGAAATGGGCATTATTTTTCAAATACTTAATAAACTGTCAAAACTTGTCATATGTATCAAGTCTTGACAGCAACTGTTTTTTTACATTTGGAGAAAAGGTGCATTGAGTAGGAAGAGGGTTTTATTTGCACTGCAATACAAAATGTGCTATCTCCGTCAAGTTGAGCATTTTCCATTCATGCCCCAGTACTGCTAAAATGACAACAAAGTGAGATGATGACCTTACACTCCAGGCAGAGCGGTGGGATCTGTAAACAGGATGTGCTCATAGGAAATATTATTAAATGTTATCAAGTTTCTGACTGTCGTAATAAATGCATTTAGAGGCCTGAAGGGGCAGACTGAGTGCAAATCTGACTGGAATATGAAGGGAACTGTGGATCACAAGCTAACTCAATAGAAACAAGTAATGGATATTGATGGAGCAATACGGTGCCAGTTCCAGCCTCGAGCTTGCACAAGTAAGCAGCAGAGCTCCTGGAGGAGATTTTGGAAGGATGGCATGGCCTCCTTCCTCAGCAGATGTGAGCTGGAGCAGGAATGCAACTACAACTACCTCCTCCCCATCTGGCAGCCCAATGAAGAGTCTTTCCAGGGCAAGCATCCTCCTGCAACACGACTGACACTGGGGCTCTGCAAATAAAGCTGTGGTGTTTCCTCAAAAGATTGCTTTGTTGCCTATCTTGTGTCCTCTGCCTCTCTGTGGCAGTTGGACCTCCCCTATAAACATGTCCCACCCTTTGGAGGGGGAGACATCTAAACAAGCATAGAGTGAGGTATTGTTTTGCACAATATTCGTTTACACAACATCATGCTTCAAGACAGTGCAGCACTTCTCTGGGAACCTCCATGAATGATAGAACCCAAGCCAGGTAGTGATAAAGATCTGCCCAAGAGCTGCAATATCTATTATAAAAATATTTTCAGTTAGAGAGCCAAGAATGAATGTGTGATTTGACCAAGAAATGTTACTTTTGTCACTTGAAAGGCTGGGTGTAATTACAATGATTAAGAAAAAAACAGATTATCGGCTAGTCTCTTTTCACTTCAGCAACACCTTCATCATTGCTTGGGATTCTTTCTGAATCAGTACAAATCTGAAATGCCCTTAAGGGCTGTGAGTTTTAGGATTACAAAAGGCTACACCTGCACATCTTGAAGCCTATGTTAGAGGGAATTATCACGGGTGCAGTATACTGCTTCGGCAAATGTATAACCTTGCTTACAACTACTAACATATTCTTCTCCTTCTGGAGCAAAACATCTGATGATGATCTTGAGTTCAACAAAGTATAAAGCATGATTTTTAATTAAGTTTGTGCTCACATAATTCTCGGAAGTTCCTTCAGCATAAATATCTGATCTGTGTCTTAGGTCTGCTCTATTTTCCACTGACTCTCCATAGAGCAATAGATTTCACAAACTGAGATGACAAATGCTTAGGAAATACTGCCCATGTTATCTTACCTTCATTTACCTTTGCTGAGTACTCTTAAGTACCTTTTTAGTGAGACACAAGAAGCTGATCAGCTAGAAACATCTTATGCCATTTGCAATACTATCTTTGTATCTTATCTTTGAATACGGGATTATAACTGAAGCTTAAACAGAGAAAAGAATTATAGATCTTTTAAAATCTGTAGAAAAGCTAGACAGATCCCATGTTCAAACCAGAGCTCAAAAAAAAAAAAAAAAGCCATTATGAAACATATGCTCATATGAAACATTTGCTGAGGCTTATTAGTTTTAAACATTGTTTCTATAAAGGAAGAAAAGATTTGGGCCAGCAAGACAATTCACTAGAGGATATACCTTTTACTGATATGAAAAAGCATTTCCTATATTCTGTTGACTTGTATTACATCTTATTTTCCATCCACATCTCCTGGCCAAATCTAAGAGCAACACACGAACTGGTGCTCTCCCATTTTCATCTTTCAAGTTAATTAAGAAAGGAGGAAATCTCTCTTTTGCTCACACAGTCATGAACGTACGATCACTAAGGTGGAATGGGCACACACAAGCTCAATTTCCAAACAGAAGAGTTTTTCTGGGCTTACTGCAGATCTGAATATGTTTATCCGAACAGATTTTTTTTCACTTATAAATAGTAAAACATTTGTTAATGCACAAGCTTATACCACAACATTGAAAGAATAAATAAAAATGCTGATTACTGAAACACAAATGCATATACATGTCCACTAACACCTTGTTTTCTATGTAAACGCTTTCCTTTTATGCTCTTTCAAACACAAGCCTACATTATCTTTTCACACTCTTTAAAATTTGGGACTTTTTTTTTCAGTAAAGGAAAGAATATTTCAGCACTTACTAACAACAGAAAGTATGTTTCTGAGACGGTACAACAGTCTTGGTCTGCAATTATACAATTTCCTAACTGCCGAAACAAACAATCATATGAAGGGATGGAAGATTAATTTTACACTGATGACAAAAATGGAAGAACAAATAGGGGAATCAAGGGGTAATTATATTTTTGGCAGACTTACTTAAATAGAGACCATTAATTATATGAATGAATTATTTCTCTGCAACTTTGATTATACACAGGAAATAGATATTTGAGAAGAGATTTGATTGACATCATAAAGCTTATTTACCCCTAAAGAAATGATAAAATTAATTTACAGAATTGCAGAGCGGTCTTTTCAAAACAAAAAATATAGCTTTGTCTCTTGAGGAAGTACGATGGTATAAAAATGTCTTTTCACAGTGCTGTTCATTATATATTTTCTATCAAGTTATTTGCATATGGAAATGCTGTACATAGAGTGCATGCTGGCTCCAGCTAGGCCAGCGTAAATTTGGAAAAAAATGTTTCAGTCAGTGCAGTTCCTCTGCATTTGTACTGAGCTCAGGACTGCTCTGCAGTAAACCGGGGCTATTTGGAAGTCTGAAATACTGTTGTGCTGATACGAAGAGGTTTGGGAACCATTACACTAGGAATCTCACACACACATCGCAAGAGGAACTCCTCGCCCCACTGATCCATTACAGCCTGGAGAGAAAGGACAGGATAAATTGGGATGAAGTGGCTATTATTATTCCAACTGCAGAAAGGCACCAAAGCAAGGAGAGACAAGATTTTCAGACTAGGCAGAGGACCTCAGGAACTGCATCCTCACGTCACTTGGCTTTGGCCCTGCTATGCGCTTTCTGAAACCAAATGGGACTGTCTAGGTGACCCTGCGCGTGCAGGGGGGTTGGACTAGATGATCTCTAGAGGTCCCTTCCAACCTTAAGCATTCTATGATTCTGCTGAGGAAGCTCTTCTCTAGAGGTGCTTGCTAAAGCCTGCGCTTGTAACTCCCCTGCAAGCCAGCTGCACGGCTCTCAAAACTAAGTCCCTGCTCATGTAGTGCCAAGTATTCACTCCTGCTGCAAATGTGAACAACGCTTCAGCAGAAAAACAAGCCTCAGCCTCCAGGACTGTGGGCATTTTTCATGCCAGAACTCTTGCCAGTCAGATGGACAAGGCAAGGCACCGGGTATTAGACCTCGGACTCTCTAACGCTGTTGACCACAAAGCCAAGCTGCAGACCGATCAGAGCTGTCACGATGCCGAGGGCAGCTCACTTTGGAGGAAGGGTGCTGCGGGTTTTGTGTTGGGTGCCCCCCTGGGCTTGTTGTGAAACACACCTGTGCTCAATGTCTGTCACAACTTTCAGAGCAGAAAATCTGATGCTTAAATTTTACATTCAGGACTCTCTAACTTTCAACCTTTCACCTGAGATTCAGAAGTTTTTGAAGTTGGGGAACGTACAATTCTTGCCTTATTAAACAAATACCCATATGCACTGATTTTTAAAGTCATTTCTTCCCTACCAGTGATTTAATGAAAATTGCAGCTGTCACAGAATGTGCTTTACTTTCACAGTGTCTTCCAATTAGGATGCACTGTCAATGAGATTACTATAAAAATAGTATTTAAATATTCATGAGATAATATTATACAGTACTCCCTTCTATAGTTTACTGAACTCCTGGACTTGGTTGCAACAACCTAAACACTACTTATCTTGCAAAATTTTCTCTAATGTAAAACATATATACCTACTACACTTCAAACTTCAAGAACAGAGAAAGCCTGGTAACTTGAGAAGATTTCATTATTTACGTACCCCTTTTGCATCAATGACACCAGGTTTCGCATTGAATTTCACTGTCTTCAAACGGGCACGCTCTTTTCGTTCGACTCTGGGGAAAAGAAAATGCAAATAATCACACATTGATTACATCTGTCTGTTGCATGATATATGTGATATCTAATCTCCCAAGACCTTTGGTCACTCACTATGCATCGTCAGCATTGCAACAAATTTTACAAATTGGAAAGAGATGTCAAGTCATTCACTTGGCCAAGCACAAATTTGCTGGCAGATATGGAACTGGATTCTGCGAGTTTTGGCTTTCTGACAGCAACAGACCTGCACTTCCTCCCAACACAAATAGACATCTGGTAAAAGCACATTAAGGTACAATTCACCTTGTCTGACTTAAGCTGTCCAAAAATTTTTGCTTTTTTGTGGTCAGTAGATTAAAATATAACATAGAGAGAATACAAATACAATATAAACTATATATTTATTTATATAAAATATAAACACAGAGAGAATAAACTCTTCACCTTAGTTGTCTTAGGGTGGGATAAATTTCTTTCTGTGCAGTACTTCTCTTTTCTTCCCATAGAGGGAGCTTTGATCACTGGTTTATATGAAAGACTAACTTTTAGACAGACTAAATTAGGTAACATGAATCCCACTTTTTCTTCTTTTTTTTTTTTTTCTTTTCCAGAAAAGTCATGGTTTCAGAGTCATGAACAGCTTAGGGCAAAAAATCAGCACATAGTGTCTAAGATTATGGTGAACGCAAAGTAAATAGGAGGAAATTTCAGCTGGTGGCTTGAGGTGATAGTTAAGTTGTAGGTGTTGGAAAGAATAGTCCTGCTCATTTTCTCATGCTTCGTTTTCCCATTGTGTCCCCAGTGTGGGGACACTGCTGGCAGTGTTGCTCACTGCTTTCCTCACCCATGCAGTAAACTAACCCAGAAAAAAAAAGTGAATAGGAAGCACCATAGGAAGAAGAGATGGGAATTGGGAGCAAGTCTTTCCTTTTCCTCATGGTTCTGAACCACCTGGAAACCTTTGCCTTGAACTTCACAGAAAATCAAAGATTTTCTCATTGAACCAAGAATGCAGGTGGTACCTAGAAGCCTCCTAGTAGCCTATGTGTTATTTAGCAATTCTGGTCAAACAAGTCAGATATTTTAAGGCTTTCCAAATTCCCTCAAACCTGCAAAGGAGCATTAATATGCATAAACATGCAAATGCCCAAACCTTTGTAGAGACCTCTTCACACGACCACTGCTTAAATGTTCTGCAACACTGGGTTCATGATGTCTGAGGGTTTGCTCTCAGCTCACTTTGGAAAATGAATGCGAATTAATTAATTTTGAAAATGTTATGACTGGAAGGATTTTTTTCTGAATGAATAAAGTTATTGTTTTAAAAACCTTATCTAGAAGTGAACTTTAAATTTCCCTTCTGAAAGATGGTGGTATGCTATCTGTAGGAACACAATTTTCAAGTGCAGAAAAATTTGCTTGAGGTTTTGTTTTCTTAAAAGACCATACGTCTAAAAAGCGCATTTCTACGGAGAAATACAAATACTCAGGAGCATAAGAGTTATTTTCAGCCACTCTCACACATCATGGCTTGGACTGGTGTTTTTTTTTTTAAAGAAACCTGCACATGTAAGCAGAACGAGAAGAATTTGCTTTTCTGCTCATTTCATTGGAAACCTCATTGCTAATAGGAGTGGGTGAGTTCTGTAGACAAATATAGCTTGGTCTGAACTGCAAGTTGTGTGGCCGAATGGGAAAGGACCCGACAGCCACAGATTGCACATCTATTTTGGGGTTGTTGGTGGAGGTTCTCTGGGCTAGTTCCAGTGTGGTCACATTGACTGAGCATCTATTAGCAGGTGGATGCATTAGATGAGGTCTGGGAGCACATCCTCAAGTTCAATTAAATACAAACAAATCTACTGTGCATTTGCCAAGACTACCAGCATGCTGAAATGATGTGCACTACGGAAGTACAGAAAGGAGATTTGCCTTGAAAGGCCACTAATATTGCTTATCTAAGCTAAAAACAAAACAAAACAAACCCATGAACCCATATCATATCCTGAACTAGTGTGGTATGATGGTATGATCGAGAACTTGGCTCAGTCTGTTCAGTTCTGGCATCCATATATCTTAAAGGAAGCTGAAATGCTGCACTGAAGAGCCTCAAAAGTGATTGGATCATGATTTCCATGGGTTCAATAAGTACAGGTTGAGAAAGGACTTATTATATTATATATATTCTCACCTTCAGAGTGAGAAAAAAACCTGTGATATAAAAAAAGCTCTTTAGTAAATACTTAGCAAAATCATTGGCAACAAGCCAATGCCAGGCAAAT
>VZSV01000042.1:4372947-4407312 GCA_013398735.1 Nothocercus julius
GCTCAATTTCCATCATTCAATAGATGAACATTATTTTTAGAACAATTGAGTAAAAATTAAAACCTCTTTGCATACTAAAATGTATGTTGTAGAAATTTTACCTATGGGAAAACTACACATCTGCAACTATACTTGCAAAGTTCATTGATATTACAGGAACTATATGTATTATAGGTTCAACCTTTTAATGCAATACTAATTGCTGGGAATTCAAAAACAGTCTAGATAAGGGTAATCCCTTCCTGTAACAGGAACAAACCCAAAGAAAACCAGGAAGTTGAAAGAAAGAAGGAAGCTGTTCATTTTCTTCTTCACCCTGAACAAAATAGCCCCTACTGTAAAAAATGACATTTGCTGCCTTTGCAAAATCACCTACAGAATTTACTGGCCCAAGCAAAAAAATCTGATCATTCACCAGTAATTGAAATTGCAATTCTATTTGTCTAAGCTTATGAATTGCTCTAGGAAATCTAAGTTGAATCTTGGAAAGATGGTTTATAAGAGCTCAATATTGCATTTTTATTAGACAATAAATAATTGGGAAATCAGTGAGGTTTACAATATCCTCCAAATTGGTGAAAATATGATCTTTATTCCCTCTTCCATTGTTTCTTGCAAATGACATTAAAATGTATTCCTGCAAATCTTAATTCTGGACAGTGACACAGCTTCTGATAATTATTTTTTAAAATAAAACTCCAACCTTTTCATAGAACAATAATTAACATAACATGCTTCCTTCTGTCTGAGTGGGTTTATATAGTTCATACTGAAACAGAGTGAATGCTGGTTACTATAGTTACAGTTTAAATTTAGAATAAATGCATTTCTCTGTTAATGTGGAATATTCACATGGAAACAGCTCAAATGCACCTTTCAAATTAAATCTATGTTATTAAAAACATATGAACAGCCTTAAACTTAAACTAGCAGACGAATCCCCATGAAAATTCAGTAAGAAATGAAGACTTGAGGCTGTGTAATTGCTTAAATAGGATGAATGCCTTCTGAGAAAATAATTAACTCAAATGAACACAGCATTCTCCTTATTAATCTGTGTTAACATTTGAACTCATTCCAGTCTTGTCTAACTTCTTAAAACATCTGCTTTTAACTTCATTTCTTATTCACTGCATAGAGAAAGATGGAATGAACCCTGAAGAGTGTATCTTATTTATGCAATTCCTCATAATTGCATTAGCAGTCCTGAAGGACTAGCTGCTATCTACAGGCATTGCAGGCATACAGAGCTGCAGATATGTTCTTTATTGCCTTGAGTAGTATATAAATAATGTCATTAAGTGCCATTAATTCTCCAGGCTCACAGAACAACAGTGTTCATACATGCTTAAAATATTTGCTGAATATTGCAAACATTTCATAATCTAGGACTGTGTTAAGGACAGCACAGTGTTGCCTCCCATTAAAACTTCCCAGGCACCTTCTACAATAGACCCTCTTCCTGGTTACTTATAATATACTTGCCCTGTAAACTTCCACACTGAAATTTCATGTGTCTCAGCGTAATTACCTCAGTGTTACTGCCCAAAGAGTCAATAAAATGCTGTGGAGAATGGTTAGGAAAATATTTTTGCCCATGTTGTTATAAATTCTTGAAGCACTTTGGTTGAGTGCCGCCATATGTTGAGCCAGGGTCTTGATATATGAAATGTTGAAACTTGAAATGTTGCAGGACTTTACGGACTATACCTTGTACAATTTTTCTTTCCCCCAAAGGTGTATATCCCTTCTGGCTCCTTGCTGTGGTTTAGCTCTCTTGGCTAAGGGAGCCAAGAGATCTCTGTTTCTGAGCAGACGGAGCAGGGATATTTTCTCTCTGTCTGGTCTGGGCATGGCTTGGGAACCTTTTCCCAGGGCCTTCTGTGGTTTGTTGGAGGAATAAGCTTTCTGTAATTAATACAGTGAAGAATATAGTGAAGGTGGGGACTGTGCAGGGCGCTATCGAGGCAGTGGCTGAGATATAGTCTTGTGCCAAGACCCTTAAGGAGAGGCAACAGGGGCATGACAGTGCAGGACAGCTAGGAACTCTAGAAGAGGAAATCGTATCCTAAACATTCATACAAAGGAATATTCACTTTACAAATAAAGACCTCAAAAGTCTGGGAAAAAAAAAAAGAGAGAGATGAAGATAAGAATCTACATCCACAGCTGAACTCCCACAGATACTGCAGAAATTAAGAGAAGAAAAAATTGTTCAGGGTTGCAGCTGGAATGGTGGTGAGACACTTCACAGTGACACTATGTAGATAAATTCATTAAAGATTACACAGAGAGTATAAAAGATATGACAGGAAAAGCTCCAATTAGAGTACCAAAAAAAGACGATGAAGAACTTAAGCATTTGTTATCTCAATGTACTTGTACAATGTCTGTATATGTACAACATCTGAAATTATTTGAACTTTTAGTTTTCTAAGTTTTTTTTTTTTTTTTTTTTTAAATAGATATGGCCACCTTTTTCCCAAAAACAAAAGGAGTTCTGGCACAAAGCATCATTTACAGAATCTGACATTGTGAATACCTAAATAGCATACTAGTGCAAATTCTTTACATTGCCTTAGGAGATAGTAGAATAATCATCCCTTGGCCTGTATGTTGAACAATCAGTTGAGGAAACTGATTTTAAGGGAAGAAATTTAAACCATGTCAATTTTTCATTCACCACTGCTGTACAAAGACAGTTTATCAAGGGTTTGTGCAAAGAATTAAATGAAGGTGGAAGGTTCCCATCTGCCAACTCTGCAGAAGCACAGATTTGCAGCCCGTACTTGCCCGATATAACCGTGCCATTTCTAATTATAACTCTGCTCATCAGAGCTGTGCCCAAGGGGTGGAGGAAAGCACAGATGCAGTGCTCAAAACTACTTCATGGCTCAAGTCCCATTTCAGTTGCCTGGGGCTCACTGAAACTTATTGGGGTTTCAAGAGATGTTCAGAGACACCTATAACCTATATTAAAACATGACTTGGGAAATGAAAAGCTCTG
This sequence comes from Nothocercus julius, assembly GCA_013398735.1. Lineage (NCBI taxonomy): Eukaryota > Metazoa > Chordata > Aves > Tinamiformes > Tinamidae > Nothocercus > Nothocercus julius. The sequence goes on from VZSV01000042.1 coordinate 4,375,955, forward strand.
AGTCACAAATGGGGAGAGTAATGTCTAGCACCACTTGTCAGGACTTCATATGCAGCTTCCTACCCATCCTCCAAGTACAGCTGCCTGAAGAAGCATTGCAGCGATCCAGGATCTAGGACAGAAGACGTCCTGTATACTTGGTCTTCTTGAAGGATGCTGATTCACGACAAGTTTGGGCATCAGTTGAGGTCACAAATTTATGAGCTGCCCCACCTCCTCCACCACTGGTACAGAGAGTTTTAAATGTCACTAAACCCCAAGGGACTCAAGGTCTAGAGGAATAAAAAAAGCAAAGTGTGGCACTGCTGACTAATGTGGCTACACTTGTTTCCAGGGCATCTTCTTCAGGAGAGACCCAGTAATTCTGATTTAATTCTGATTAATTTAATTCTGATTTACTTAAGCTTCTTACGCAATGGGAATTACTGTCTCATATGGAAGACCTAGTAGTAGGATAATAATGTAACATCACATTTCTCCAGTCATTTGAGTGTTCAGGGTGAGGTGAAATGCTTTCTCTCTGCTGGTTTCACATCCCTGAAATCTTTCTTGGTAGCAGACATCTTATGGCCCCTCTTAAAAGAAATGATCAGGCTTCATTCTCTTCTTCCCATGTATGGTTAGAGGATGGGAGAAATGCATTTAAAATATTCCTCAGCTTCTAGTGCTATCTTACTAGTAAGTTCAAAGATTTCATTGCTCAGAGGAGTCCTCTTCTCTTCTAAGTCCTCTTCTGAGGAACGTACTGCTAGGATGTAGCACGTAAAGGCATTGTCATACCTGAATTATTTTGTTTTTCTGAGCCCAAGCTGCTATTGAAAATAGACCTCTGGGATTTTTCAAATTGAGACTTTGAATTCTTTGTATGCATTTCAGACAAAAAGAAACCAAGAACATCTCAACCAGATATGAACGCTTGTTTAGCTGCCTGTCAAGAGAAAGATGAAAAGATGTGCCATATTTGGACCATAAATAATTTCTCAGATTATAATTTTTTTATTGCTTCCATCCTCTGCACTATTTAGCCTTGCTAATGTGAGGTCTGATTTTACTAGCAAAGGCCCATTTCCACTTTTTTTTTGGGGAAAAATTGCATTCTTGAAGTGGTATCTTTACAACAGAACATGCATTATTAAATAGAGAACAAGCTCTCTTCCAGCTCTCCATCTCCAGTAACTTGTTTGTAGAAGGCAGCTCAGCACCTGTTCAATATTTTATAAAAATGGTAGACCTAATGCCATTAGGAAATGAATTCTCATAAAATTGGGAGATAACAACCTTATTCTGTTTAAAAGCTAAGAGCTGTTAGGAATAATTTAATAACTTCCCATATTCTAGCTGCCAAATATTGACACTTTTTATGGCCTTTGTGAAAGCAAAGTTTATTTTATAATAAAAGCTACCAATAAATTTTGACTAATGGAGAAGTGTTGGCTGATTGGAAAGCATTTTCAGTGAAGCTAGCAGACAGTGCTTTTCTAGGACACAGAATTCGATGGAATTTCTTCTGCAAAGATGTTTGCCATGATTGCAAAAGAACAGGGAGAGGAATATAAATACACATGCATATCCATTTTATTCCATATTTATCCTTTACTGTTAGATTAGCAAGTGCAGTCAGGTAACTCATTTTAGACAAAGCCTACATGACCATGCCATGTTAAGAAGTTTTATCACCGGAGAATTAGGGTCTCAAGATATTTTTAGAAAGGTAGCCAATTTGTAGGAGAACCATTAAAAATATGTCAGCTGAGTGGATAAACATGTCCTTCTGCCAAGCTGAGCAGAATAACAAATTTAAGCTGGCTGTTTGCCCACAGGGATTTCTGTGATGGGAAAACCTCTTCTTCCTTGTCCTTAAAAATGTTTATGAAATATTATTTTTTTCCATTTTTTAACGTTCTTTTCTCCCATTTTGCTCTGCAAGGGGAGTGTCGTGTATGCTTTTTGGGGAAAGGAAGTTGTGCATTTGAAGACAAAAACAGCAGGAAACATCTCTGTAATAACAGGGATACAAGTTGTGTAACCTTTTTCAGTCAGATGTACTTAAGCTTCATGAAAAATGGAAATCTTAGAATGATGTCTAGTCTGTGAGTCATTTTGTGGCTGCACAAGTTACAAAAGACTAGGGTGATTATTTTAGTGTTTTAGGACAAAACTGTTGTGTTTTGCCACAGTGAAGGCAAAAGTATAATGTCAAGAATATAGAGTAAGGCTCTTCTGGGGCAATATGTAGGAAAACAAGACTTTGATAAAGGAGATTCAGACCCACAGAACCAAGCTGAGCTTGAGATATACACAGACTATAGGCAATACTGAAGTGGAAGGTTGCTGTTGTACAGGGCTTGCAATCTAAGAGCTTTTCTATGTGCAGAGACTCAGCAAAGTGAAAGTGTAAAAAACGGAGGGGTAAAATCAATGCTACAGCAAATTAAAACCTCTTTGCTCCTGAATTAGACCATCTGTCTAGGAATTTAATGCATTACAACTCCTGCAAACTGGTTCCACAATTTTGGTTGATCTACCTTAACTCCTGTGTGTATTTCTGTGTAGAGGATGCCTTAGACCCAGGCTTCTCCAACTACCGCCGCTGCCCCTGGCAGAAAGTTGAGTCTATTTTGCTTATTCTGACAACAGGAAACATAATGAGTCAAACAAAAGCTCTTTGAATCAAAAATCGGGCATATGAAAAAATGCTAATCTACATGTATAAATCTAAATGTAAGAACGTAATGTAAATTGTATTCAGTTGGCCACTGTTATAAAATAAAGCAATTTTTGAAGGTAGGGGAGCAGTTTCTATGCCTGAACAGTGGTGTGTAGCATGTGAAAAAGCTTCATGGACTGTCTGAGACATCAGTAGAGGATAGGCAGACCTGCTGCAGCACCGGGGAGACCCTGCCCAACGTCACAGCCATGCCCTGCTCTCACCTTAGATAGGACTTGGATGAATTTTTAGGGTGGGTGCAGAAACAAGAAAAAAGTGCCCTGCAGTGTCCATTTGTTAGTATTACATAATAGCATTTATTTGAATTGAAGTGGTTTGCAGCTTCTTATGCTAAAGCCCTAATGTTGCCAGCAACAGTATGACACTGTATCATAACGTCTTTATATCTGGCTTCCACCCAGCTGGCTACTCAATCCCCATGGTCCAGAATCACAGATGACAAATACCAACAAATAGATAAAATTTTTTCTTTAACTGCAAAAATGATACTGCAGTCGTACTTTAGCGCTCCAAGATACTGAGCTTTTATGTAGTTCAAGTCCCTGCTGAGGTCACAAGTCCAGCAGTTCATAAGATCTGGCCCTCCTCGATGGGGACAGACTGCAGCTCTATGTGCAGCCATTTCTCACCTTCATCTTGGTGTTCTAGGTTTGGTTTGCATCTTGCTGTGGCATAAAGGACCATGGAAGATGCAGGTAAGAGCATATCAGTATCACTCGCTCACTGGGAACCAACTGCAATCCACAATATCGGAGTAATCCTCACTTTTCACTGCATTGACAAAATAAGCTTGGAATCTTTTTCTGAACTAATAGCAAAACTTCTCCCCCAAACTCAGGTATATTGCACCACTACATAAATGCAGACAAAAAAGCACTGTTGATCTTTCCGGTCCTCAGATTCTCTAGTCAAGAAGTGGGATGACAGGCGGAGAGCATGGTAACGATTATTGCATCTTTACAAATTCAAGACTTTTTATTTTTAGACACCACCCAACCTATTTTCACCTTGCTTCTCTTCCTTTTTTTCTTCCTGCTACCATGCAGGTATACCATTAAACTTTAGACCAAGATATAGCACCACCTTTTAGGTGGTTGTCTGGCTTTGCCTTTCGTTCCTTTACAGATATTTTGTTATTTGTCTGAAAGCTTTTTACGGCTTTTAAGTGTATGCACTACACCTTGAGAAAGAACAAACTTTGCACACGTAATGTAACTAATAATTCAATTACCTGTCCTCTTTTCCCATCTGTGATCCAATCATGTCATTACAGCAGCACTCACCATAGCAATTAATGCCAGGAAAGAATTCCTTTTTCAGTATCTAGAAACTATGTTTTAATGGGTGCATTTTCTCCATCTTAAAAATTATAATGTAGTTTTATTTCTATCTATTATACTGCTAGAAAATGGCTTTTTGCTGAAAAATCCTGGTGTGATTACTATTCAGACATGGTCCTGATTAGAGAAAGCAAGGTTCTTGCAAGTCTCATGTCAATAACGTATTTGCAGGCCTTTAGTTAATTTTATGTGATTTAGGACAAGAGGCACCATGAGCTCCATTAGCACCTGTGTCAGCTCTCCTTGAAACACCAGCAGGTGCTCTATAGAGTATCACACATACAGTTTTCCCTTTATAAAAAAAAAGTGCACGATAATTTTTATATTAATGCTAAAGCTGAAATAGAAATAGAATGTTCATATTCAGTATAGGAGCATTGCTGTAAAAGAGAAATGTAATGTGGTTTGACAGGTTTCATTTTCCTCCTACCCGTTCCATTCTTGACCTTTCTATAGCAACTACCAACCAAGGCACAAACTAATACTGACTTGTGTGGTAGCTCTGATACTACTGGAGGCTAGTGACTGATTTTACAGTGTGGCTATGCAGAGTAAACAATACAGACAATGAGAAAGAGTCAGATGTTTATTTTCTCTTCACCAGCTGGCATGAATCCATCATCACTGAACACAGATTCTGATTTAGCTTTGAAAATAGAGGAATGTTCCTTCATTTACCTTATATAAAAAAAAGCGATATTGATTATCCATCAGTTTCCAGGCAGGCAGAGATTAAATTAACAGATTTTGAAGCCAAAAAGTATCATTATATAATTCAGCCTGGTTTTCTACATCACAGAACCTCAGCAGATTAATTCTATTACTTCCTCAAAAGAAAGACATACAGTCTTGATTTGAAAATGTCAAGGCATTCATCATAGCCCTCAGCAGTTCGATGCAATGGCTAATCACCCTGACATTAAAACATGCGCTCTATTTCAAAATTCCCAGGCTTGGGTTCTGGTTATTCCTTTCTCTGCTAAAGCCCTTTAGTAGCTGTTGCTCCCTCTCTCTCCCTCTCCCTGTGAAGATGTGAATCACGTCACCTTTCTGATTTCTTTTCAGTACAGTAAAACAGCTCCAGCTCTTTAAATCTCCCGGTGAATACCATATCTCCCAAATCTTTGAACAATGTTTTATTTTTTCAGTAGGTTGGTGTTCCTGTCCTTGCAATCAAATGGGAACATTGAAATGTCATGACCAAGGAGGTAAAATGGAAGAGGCTGCACCCACCTCCTCTTGCTGGGTATAACTCCCATCTCCTCACTGTCTCCTTCCAGAGTGACTCTCCTTGCCTGCCACCACTCATCGTCCGAAGCATTGATAACGTGAAGGATGTCTCCATACTTGAAACTGAGTCCTTGACTTGGCAGGCCACTGTCTTTGCTCTTGTCGTAGTCAAACATGGCTCTGTGAAAGGAAATAAAGACATGAAGATAGGCAATTGTATCCGTCTTGGAAGCATTTATTCATATTTCGCCTTTCAAATGGGACAGGTCTTGCTCTATAAAAAGCTTTCCTTGTAAAAGTTCATCTTTATAAGTTACATTTTACATCAGATCTGCCTGTGTGTAAGAGGAACAGAGAAGTGGAGTACCTTATTAACTGTTTTGTTTAATAAAAGATGCAGGGTAATCTCAATTTCAGAGTATCTAGTAAACACAGGAGGTATTCCAAAGCCTCTCTCATGATCTTGCTACTTGTGATTGTGAGGATTATTCTTTCCTCACACTTACTTGTGTTGAGGTTTGGCAGCCTGGGATGCACCAGGTACTCAGCACTAAGAGTTTCATTATCCAGTTCCACACTCCTTGTGCTGCACTGCCTGCCTCTGTAGCCACAGCTATTTTCCTTGCACGAAAATGGGGTTTTCTACTGGTGTAAAGTGGACCTCTGCTTTGAGTAAGTCTGTGCTGGAGTCCCATACATGGATGGATACAGAGTGATGACTAGCTCTAAAGTACCCGCTGAGCAAGCTGTGGCTAGATGAAGTTCAGCATGATCTAATAGTCTAGAAATCCAGCCTGGATCCTGGGAAAGATCTTCATCCATGCTGAGCTCTATGTCATCAAGCTGTGGAGACACCAAAGCAGCCTCATCCAGGACCTTGCCCTGCCCCAATATCCCCTGCCTGCAGCAAAGATACATCCCCTGTTTCTGAGGGCCAGGTCCTGCCAAGCTGCCTGTGTGTAAGGAGAGGATTGTGCTTGGGACCCTGAGGTCTCATTAATTCCAGTAGGGCTGTGTGAGTGCTGGTCATTTATTGGAGTTCTCCAGCTAAAAAATCTAGATCTTTCTTTCTTACAGGAAAAAAAAAAAAAAAACACAGGAACATTTTCCCCATACAAAATATAATGTAAAGATCATCCCTGACAAGAACAGATGTTTATTTTCCTATCAAGAAATTCGCATTGGGAAAATGGTATGATTACAATCCTAAGCACAGAAACAATGCACCAGTAAAGTCCCGAGAGATGTGCAATGATTACTACTTTTTTATTGTCAGAAATACTGTCTTGGCAATCTTCACTAGTAAACACTTCTGTGAGAAGGATTTGATATAATTAATTGTTGTACATGGTAGTGCAATTGTAGAGAATGATTATAGCTGCTTTACGGGCATATTTAAAACAATCAAGGCGACCTCTCATAATGAGAACTTTAAAAAGTAGTTATCAGAGTGGTAACTATGCAACCAGTACCATTTAAAAGCTTGCCTAAACACTCATTCTACTTTAAACATCTGGTTTGCAGAGAGGGAAAATACTATCTGGAATGCGCCTTCTTTTAAAGAGCTTATGGGCATGCACTAACATCTTCAGAAAAGCCCAGATAATTCCTTTCTCTGAGGATGAAGACAGTAAATAATCCCCTGAACTTTACCTAATCCATGAGCTTGTGCTTTTCTTGGTAAATGCTCTTGGAGTGCAAGTAACATTTCAAACTTTTTATTGGCTTAGCAATGGAAATCCTTTAAAACTTGGCTAATCTTAGTAAAAAGTTACATTCCTGAAGGATTCTAAATGGTAGTAGGACATCTGCTGCCTTGTTAAATACAGGTTTTGATAAGGGCATATGATGAACCATACCAATCCAGTGTGTTGATAGTTAAGTATCTAATCAGTCACTTCCCTTAATTAACGACATCTGATCTCTGCAGAAATTGCAGCGCACGTACTAAGAAGCATAGAACACATCTTTGTATTGTCTTTATCAGTATGGAAGGCTCTGTGTTTTATAGATCCCATAACAGCATTAAACAAAGCCCTCTCTTAGAAGTTCAGTGAATAATTGTGAGTCTTGCCATGGAAGCCTACCAGCATCCCAAAACCCTAACCACAGAGCTGGGAGCAATGATGAATACTGGGCAGGTGTGATACAGTCTCAAACTCATGCTCAATTAAATTGCTCGAAAGTATCAAAAGTCTCTTCTTTTGCAGAGGATATGCAAGACAGTCACACTGCCGAAGCAGGGCATTGGAAATGCTCAGTATTTGTAAAATTCTAAGCTAGAAGGTGAGTTTCCAAAACAAAACGGTGAAAAAAAGGGGAGGGGAGCATGTTCTTTGTCCTTGAACCGACATTAGCTCCTCAGAGCCCGTTTATTAATGTAAAACCACAGTCTGACGTTGTGCTGGTTGAGGTAAAACGATGAATGCAGACGGCAGTGTTTGTCAATGACTTACTTTGATTGGAGTAATCATGTGCAATGCTAATTAAAATGAGATTATAGACCTCATTCAAGAGAATTTTTGAGCATACTTTTTATTGACTGTGACTGCATGCACTGCAAATGTTGACTGCTCCGTTAGTAAGTGAAAATGATACAAGAGCTAACTTCAGTGCTCTTCAATACTCTCTCCTGAACATTCCAAATTAAGAGCCAGGTTTAAGATTATAACATAGCCATATTTAAGCTTACAACTTTGTTAACATTGTGAGCTCTGTAAAGTTTTACAAGTTGGCAGTAGACCCAGCTATAAAGTGAATGGAAATCTTCACTGTCATATGTATTTAAAAGTCAACATGACTACCTTTGGCAATAGACCTAAGCACACTCATCCTTACCTCCTCCTTTCAGTTCTTCTCAGATTGCAACTACTTTCTGAATCTGTATGTGTCCAATTGCAAGTTATGGATTTATTAAGAAACTCACGTGTTCTCATTTCAAATTTTCTACACGGTAAACAACATCCAAAACTGTGCTCAGTCTTGCTGTAAAGCAGATATACGTAAAAATAAACCACAGAAAGCACCTGCATCTGTTGATGCCAACTGAAATGAGGCAAAATGAATGCATTTTAGCTGCCTTACCCAGAACTTCCACTAGATAAAGATAGGGGAAGCATGAAAATCAGAAAAGATTTTTGTTGTTGTTTTTGCTCTTCCCTGGTTTTGCTCTTCCTAAATAGGCAAGGACATCTCAGTCTTACAGGATACTATGCTGCATCCTGCAAGCACTAGAACTTTCATGAAAGAGAAAAGTTATCCTGTCAGCAAAATCTATTTGACCTATGCAAACCTCTGTATCTTTATAGGCTATTAGGTAGATTTTCCCATGCTAAGGGCAATATTGGAGGAAAGGCTAAATGCAGAAGAAGGTTTGCAGAATATTATGTGCTAAGAAGAGGACACTGAAGGGTTTACAGTTGGATTTGATGATCTTGAAGGTCTTTTCCAACCATAATGATTTTGTGATTCTATAAGCAATATGGTCCAGTAAGAGTACAAAGTACCTATAAAGTAACTATCATGCCAATCATGTTGACATGACTATATGCTTTTATATGCCTAAGTCAGCTTATTCATAACTTGCTCAGGCAGTTCCTCAATGCACTGAATTGTAACTCACTTTTTATGTCTTCTACTGCGATTTTTAAAAATAATAATCTCAATAACCTTCAAATGATGCTTATCTGACAGACTTAGATATCCATAGCTTCTTTTTTTTTCCCCGCGCAATTGATAAAAGCACATCTTAAAGAGCAGTTCCTCTTCTTTTAGCTGTTTTATATCCTCAGTTAGCTGCTCGCCTCCCATATTTAATCCTTTGAGATCAGATAGGACAGAATCAAAATCTCTGCTGGGCTTTCTCTATGACAGCAATGAATTTTTTTTTTTTCTGCCAGCTGATTAAGTCTATTTTTGAATGGAAATAGCAAATTTTTAAGAAGAGTTTAAATAATTTAGTTTTTATTTTAAAGACATCACAGTGACACTTTCAGACCACACTAGCATCAGCAACATTCCTTTTCAGGATGTCCTGGATAGCACATGCCACAAACAGGACTCTGAATCAGCCAGGAAAATACAATTTGATGTTACAAATTGTTTTTGCAGGAAAACAAAACTTACTGAAAACTAATTAAATAGATGTGGTAAAATCATGGCTTGGCTGTCTTCTTAGAAAAATAGCAATAGAGAAGGGTGTGATTTTCAAAAGCATAAAGCACATGCAGGCGGTAAATTTCCATTAGTGCATTTAAAACCTGTTCTTCAATTCCCATTCATGTTTTTTGTATGAGTTTGGAGAAAACTACTTAATATATGTACAGCTTGAAGGTGAAACATGCTATTTAGGTGCTGAATATTTCTGCCATCTTATTGATTCTGCCATCCTGCTTGTTAAAAATTAAGAAACACGGATTTAGAACAAGCTCAATATCACACATATTTAAGCCAACATGAGTTCGATTTCCCTGGTACTATTCCAAACTTCAGAAGAGACCATTGCACTAGGCTAACCTCAGCAGTAATCTAGCAGGTTTAATTTTTGGGTGCGGATGCTTCTTAAATATTTTTAAGAATCCATATAAGCATAAAATATGAGAAAAGCATTTCACAACTTCATCAAAATTCATTCCTCAAAAATAACTTAAAGTGAAAATTTAGCCAATGCCATGCAGTCATATACTGCCAAATGTGTGGTGGACTATATGACAACAGAGACCCTTACAAAGGGGACATTTTTCTTCTTTTACTTAGTGCAAATACTAAAGCATGTCCTAAATTTAAGTAGCATAATTACATAGTAAACTTCTAGTTTTAATGACACCTAGTTTGGCAGTCAAAGTAATAAATGTTTGAAATTGGAGAAAATATATTGGCTTGAAAGCAGCAGTAATGTCAATCCACTGTGCAATCCCGTATATTCCAGCCTGTGAGCATGCACCAATCTTTACTGCAGTGCACCTTTGACAGTACTGTTACTGGCATTTTACAAATGAAAAATAAGGTACAGAAAGAGTAAGTAATCTTGCTAAGCTTGTGATGGAGAAGGGAATTTAACAAAGAAACCTAGATTTCTGGGCTAATCTTGTAAACACCATTTGTAATTTAATCACCTTTGTGACCTTCTTGAAAGACCAGGGGATATTAATGCATTTACAACACAGCAATACATTTTGCTGAACGTTCCTGTTTGTTTGCTGAACAAAACCAAAATCCTCAGCCATCGAATCATTGTATTATGGCCAATAATCTCAACTTGATACAGTCAAGGTACTGTGTGGCAGCTTTATTCGCCTCTTTGAAATTGCTTTTTCTTTTCCTTTCTGGCACAGATGGGAGTTTTCACATAAATTTCCAGCCTGCACTTTTCCATTTACTTGATTATGAAATGACAACAACATTTAGCAGGAGAGATTTTCACCTTCTGTAAACAGTCCCCTTCTGCAATCTGTCAACATATCCTCATTTACATCCTCATTTACACCATTACCCTTCTCTCTAAAAATTTCTTTAGCAGAGATTCTCAGGCTACAAACTTCATTGTATCCCATTAGGGAAAGAGGGTTTATTCTCCCTCTATTCCACATCTGCCCTCCCTGCCCCTTCTCTTCTTGTAGATAGGGAAATCCAATGCACAGAGGTTTAATGATTTGCCTGGATTTAGACAGCAACTCAATATCAGAGCTCGAATTAGAACCCAAGCTTCCTAGCTGTCTTTTCAGCACTCTCACTAATGGATGCACTTCCACCCACTCACAGGCTCAGCTTGAAAAAAACAGAAAGGAAAAAAAAAAAAGCATAATTCATTGCTATAACTACAGTAGACATCACAGTGGTGCTGTGATAGAAGCAGATATGGCAACACAATTAAAATGCTATTAAAAAGGTTAAACTTGCACATGCTGGCATGTCAATAAAGGCTTTCACCTGCTTTCAGCTGTATTTTCATCGAGGGAAGTGGAACAGGAAAATCCTATGTGTGCAGCATACCCAAGGGTTGTTCAATCCTTTGGAGGGGTAAGTGCTGCCTGACACGAACAGAAGATGTCAATAGTCCCTGCGCTAGTAATGGTTGAGTTGTACATTATCGCCTCCTATGAAAGAGTGGGAGTGGATTGCTTTGAAGAACACCTTCCTTAGGATTATCCGAAATAGCAATCAAATTTTAGCAAAAAAAATGTTTCAGTTCAGTATCTACAATCCTCGCTTTTCCTCTCCTCCCCTCTCCTTCATCATTTTTACCTTAACATTTTAGAAACATCTGTGTTTTAACATTCATTAGTTGGCATTAGTGCTGTTAGCAGCACAAATTTTGCTTTCATAATCAGTCTGAGAACACATGCTGCTTCTGAAAGGGCAACTTTTCATTAAAGTCTACAAGTTTGTGAAAGTGACAGAGCGAATACTCATTAGAGAAGATCCCCCAAAGTCTGCCCCAGACTTATTCATAAAACCTACAGTAGAGCCATTGCTAGGACCAGGAGGCAGATCTCGGAGGAACGTTTCTTTTTTTTCAGTTGATAAAACAGAGATTCTGTGATTCTCTTTTGTCCTTGTTCAATGTTACTAACTATATAATTCCCATTCTTGCTACAGGTAATAAAAACAAATCCTGTCTGAAAAAAAAACAAAAAAAAAAAACTTAAAGTACTAACAAAAGGCTCTTGGGCATTTTCTGAATGTTTGCTTTAAATTTGTTCACATAAAATTTAGAAATAGGTTCCAATCACAATACTAGCTCTGGATAATTCAGGGAATTGAGAAATACTGACTTTAGACGTTTTCGGTTTGTGCATATCACAGGCTGAGGCTCAATAAAAAGCCAAGGAAAGCAAGAATTTATTTCTATGCATTTGGAGAATGCTAGGTCGGACCTTTAGTGAAAGACATTAGATAGAAATACACAAATAAGTAACAAGAATTGCATAAGAAGACTGCAAACTCATTAACATGAGCAGAATGAGCAGAAATCTATGTCCTAAAGGACTCCATTCTCAGGACAAGGAATTGCATCTATATTTATCCACATAAAAACAGTCAAAATTCCACATTAAGCACAAAGAAAATTACAAAAGTCCCTCTCTGGAGTGAGAAATTTCAAACTAACACATATTTTTACATTTGCATGGTTGAAACATAGAGGAACTGAAAGTCACAAGAAAGCCATGAATCAACCCACATTTGTAGGAATATTTTAGTTTAACACCAAATCCCATAACACATTTGCATCCAAGCCTATCCCCTTTGCTGCTGTATTATTTCTTTATTTCATTCAGTACTTTCTCCATTCAGTTCAAGGCATTCTTTATCATTTTGTGCACACTGGGAATTTGGCAGAGTTTTCTGCCATGGACTTCAATGAAAAGATGACTGGAGGCAGCAGCATTCGTTCCAGAAAGATTTCCCTAAGAGAAGGGAGATATTTTCTTAATGCAATGTACAACGGGAAAGAGGCCTGGCAAGTGAGATTGGGGAATATTTTGTTCATTTTGGAGATCCCACCACAATCCTGAATGCCTGTTCTTAGGAATCGGTGCTTACAGTGTTGAGAGGCTCATTTGGCTCTTTAGCAAATGCTCATGCTCTGCAGGAAAGGGATTGTTTTCCAGAAGAAAACTTAGATCAGCATTTTCAAAATAAGTCACTATCTGTAGATATCTCTTTGTGATGTGGCACCCTAATAATACATTTTAGTCAATTAATGTATGCTGTACTCTCATGCTTTTGCTATGCAACAGCATACCACAGTCTATGGCTAGAAACTGTAGTCCTGACTATGGTCTATGGCTAGACATTTTGCTTAAGAGCATCTGAATATTTCACAATCAAAACCAGTGGGATTTTGGGAAAAGCGAGCAGGAATTTCAGATGAAACATTACTTTTAGAGACTTTTTCTTTTTCTTTTTTTTTTTTAATCTTCACTGGGAGCAGGAAGGATGACAGGTCATTTCTTGTTCTTATCCTCATTGTCAAATTGTCCACACGTTGGTGGCTACAGACTGAACGAGGAAGGTGGATTCAAAGTGCTGTTCTATGCTGTTCCTCTAGCACACACTGCACAGGTCACAGGGCAAAACGAGGAAGGACTGATAGCTTTAGTCTTCTATCCATGAGCATGGACATAACATACATTATCCCCAAGCTCATCTGTATTTTTATCTCTTCCAGCATGATTTGAGAGGTGGCCCTAAAAATTGAGCACTTGTCTTCCCTTTTGGGGATTCCTTGGGGGGAATTCATTTACACATGGGTGCAGCTGCTTCTTGCATTTCATCGGGATTTTACAGGGCATAGAAGGATTCCTTTGGGTTCCAAAAATCTGCAACTGGTCTCAAGAGGTGTGTTTGTGCCTTGATACTTTCCACTATTATGTTGCCCAGGGGAAAACCGCTTGATGCTTGCATTTACGACAAACAAAGCAGCATTGAAATTCTCTTGCGTTGCATTCAATGTATTTCAGATTTTCAGCTTTGAGGTTTGCTTTAAAACTGGGAGATAACACGTTGTGCTGGAGCAGAACACTGCGTAAAATGTCATGATGTCACGATAGATTTAGATTTAGGTATTTTGGAAAAACTTGAGAGAAAACGTGAAGTAAGATCCTGATTCAGGAGAGTTTTTAACTTTGTCTTCCTGATAGGCTCTTAGGGATACTTCCACCTTACATTAAAACTGGCTTTCAATGGGTGATTCTAAGTTTCTAGATCTTATGCGAAAGTTTTATTCAGCTGGACAGCTTTTCATTTTCCTGGGAAGGACTGTGTTAATAATCATGTTTTAACATATTGAAAGGAGCAAACATTTGAATAAGCAATTTCAAGAGAAAGAATTTCTTCAGGAATTGCACAAAATTTCAGGAATTGTGCGTGATTTTGTGACAAAATTAAAACTTGTGAATGGGTCCAGAATTGCACAACAAACTGGAAACTTAAGTCAGGTTTGTTGCAAAGGATACTTACAAAGATGTGGGATCATCTTCAAATGAACTTGGCCTGACCTGTGGATTATGCAACAAAATGACATGAAATCTGCAAGTTCATTTTGGGATTTTTTTTTTCTCCTAGCCATTTTTTTTTCTTTCCCTAGTCAAAGCTTTTGTTTGACTGAATATCTGATTTCTGAGGAAGCAGCTTCTCAGCAGACATTCCTGTGCTGTGACATTTGAGATTAGCCCTATCCAAAAATGAAAGGAAAAGTGACTGAATGTCAAATCAGGGATACTTTACTGGATAATTTGCCTAAAATTACAGAAATTACGGTTGCATAGTTTGACACAGGAGCCAAAGAGTTATCCTTTGATTCTCATTTTGAAAGGAATATCAACTTTTTCACTCTCTGAAAATATTCATATAGAGATTATTTTTCCCAGGGAAAGCAAAATGAACATTTCTTTCAGCGTCAATGAGATGGAAAGGGAATATTGTGGCTCCATGTGTAGCAGTGCGTATGACTCCCCCTCCTCACCCCTGATACTCCCAAATATCTTTTGCATTATAAAGAACACATTTCAAAAGGGTAATTGATTTTAATTTTAAAAATAAATTGTTTACAGTAGCTCTCAAGAATCTGCTTCAGGTGATTGTTTTTCATTAGGTGGTTGTCTCAGATACCCTGCAGTTTGCAATTGCTTTTTCTCAGACCTCATCATGTACTGGTAGAAGTTAGAAGCTTTTAAAATCACATTGTGGCTGGACAGCCCACAGAATTCTTTGTGCTTCCACTGGGTTATAATCAAAATGAAATTTTCAACTCAGGAAGCAGCCCCATTGATAACATAATTATTGCTACCAGCCAGATATATGATGGCTTCTTTGTTTTTCTGGACAAGGATATTAGAGACTGGGAGAACTCACGTAAGAGGAAATTTTCCTATGGAAAACTGATTTACAATTATGATTTGTATAATTTGAACACAAGAGGTATAATGACAGCAGTAAGAGATGGACTAAGCACAATGATCCTGGTATGGAAAAACATCCCATCAGCCAAAATTTAGGCAATTGTGTCAGGAAATGGAGTATTAATTCTTTTCTACAGAAATCAGCATGTGATAGTGCAGCACAGTCAACCAGAATATTCTTATTTAGTTCTGTGTGAGAGCTACAAGAGGTAGGTAAGTTTTGAGAATTTGCTAGCATGGAAGTGCTCTTTCATTCATATCATAATAAATCTGTTTATACATTGCAACCTTTAGAAACTGCTTTTGAAAAATACCATTATACTTTAGATATTTAAAAGAACTGTTGAAAGGCAACACTAGGAGAAAATTTTAACAAGACAGAACATTATCTGCTTTGTCTTTGCTGAGAGGGCATTCTGGAAAAGCCAAGATATTTGTTTGCAACAGCTGCTTCTCAGAAATGGTTTCTGCTTGGCCTTGAATGTTCTTTAACAATGAAAAAGAGTTAGAAGTTAGATTTACATTACTATTGAGTAAGGAGATTAGATTCTCCTGAAATAATGAGAAATAATATTAATAAAATATAATAATATAATAATTACAGCATAATTATTATATTTTTATTATTTATGCATTTATTATGTATTTATTACAATAAAACAATAATGGTTATATGCATATGGGAACTACACCACGGACTAGTAAAACTGGATAGGGAAATTATTATGGAAATTAATTATCCTGTAGAATGTGGAGAAATGTACTAAATCCATAATCTCTGCTGGATGCAGCTATCTGAGATATCATAAAATCCTTTTGTCTCTAGGCCAGAACTTGAGGACCTCATTAATAGCTCATTAATAGTTTACTCAGTCAGTGGGAGGTTTTTGATAGAGCAGGTCCTTTGTATTTCAGCACACTGACTTCAATATAAAGCAAAGCAGTAAGTTGTTGTTTTTTTCCCTATTTATCTCATGTTGAAAAGGGCGATTTGCAAAGATGCAAGCGCTATCAAAGTCTAAAGCTGTATTTTTTATGGCACAAAGGCAAAACAGCTCTATAGATATGTCAGTCCATGACGCAAAACGTGAAATCTCTAAAGACTTGAGATTTATGAGGTGAAACTCCATAGAAATCAGGAGATACGGAACAAGGCAGAAGGCCTGAGCTGAACTGAGATGAAATCTGTACTGTAATGTAAATAAGAGAGACAGTTTGTCTGAAAAAGCAGCTGTGGGTGGAAAAGACATGCTGTTCGCTTAACCCATTGCAGGGATTCCTCGAGCTGTTATCTGCCTTCCCTTACCTGTCAAAACCAGCTTTGTCCTGCTAAATTTTATTCTATGATCAGGTTGGCAGTTTTCCTGGTAGATGAGGATTTCCTTAAAGCTCCATCTCTTGAAGTCTAGTGTATACTTTAACAGCTCAGTTTTTATTAGTCCTCTTCTCATAGAGAAAACCTGAGAGTAAAATGTCAGCGTACCCAGAAGGAGAAACAAGCACCAAGCGCAAATAAAAATAAGAGCTTTTGATGTTGCCTCTTGAATGTCCAAACTTTGTGATCTTTTTTTTTTTTTAAATTTTTATTGGTTGTATTTGGCAGTCGTACTCTGTGCAGGGTTATTAATCTTCTCTGGAGACATACTTTGAAGAAAATGTGCTACTGAATCACTACTATCAAAATATTTAACAGCAGCAACATGTATGTTAATATATTCATTAGGTAAAGTCGCAAAAGGATGATGTTAAACTTACTTAGCTTCTGCCCTTTAAACACAAAATGAGGTACCTGCTATGTTCAGCTACATGCAGCTAACCATTCCCACCGTCACATTACCTGCACCCACCTTTCCCTTGGCTCTGTCAAACCAAGAGAATTGGCTTGATTAAAGGTAACAGGATTTAAGGTAACATCAGCAGTTCCTGCATTTGGTTTTGAAAGGTAAATTAAGCACATCAGAGTATAGGTTTTGTGGACTTTCAATAAAGATTAGCCTTTGAATTTCTAAGTTGCTTTGAAAATATTATCCTAAGCAGCTTTAAGATTGACAGAATTTGCTTTAAGCTGCTCAGCCCTCGTCAGAATGAGGGACTCGTGTAGAAGAGAAGCTCTTTGCTTCCTTACTCTTAGATGGTGCTATGACCTAAGAGAAGCCGTTTTTGTGCTGCTGAGTTAGGATGGTTTTGCCCATAGTGACACTTCCTCATGTCTTGTATCTTTCTGTATGTCATACACTGCATAAAGGCCTCATTAACCACATGTTTTCTAAGCAGGCTTTCTATCATGTTAATTACTTTATATGTTTTTGAAGTCAACCTCATTCACCATCTGCTGGCCTCCTCACCTGCGCAATCCAAAGTCTTTTTCTCTGCTTTCTCCAGCATGTGCTCTCCTCCTGCACTCAGAAAAATTCTTTGTGTGAGATATCTGATGTAAGCAAGGACACTAAGCAACAGAGCTGGGACTCCTATTAATATCTTCATTTCAAATTAGGATAGTGGCAACAGACAGATAAAAAGAAACCTTTTGGAACAAGTATTGTGCCCTTCTCCCTTCCTTGCCATAAAAAAGTTTCTCCCTACACAGGCTTAGTGTTACACAGAGTTTAAGTCATTCTTCTGTCCTGTAGGAGAGACATTTACTAGTTACTCACCCATACTTCCACTTAGTAATTAACTTCAGCCATGTTATTAAATGTCATTAAAAAAATGACATTTCGGGATATAAAATTTAGTTTTAAACCACATACACTAATATTTTTTCCTAAACCTGAGCCAGGTGATCATGTCATGAAGCTGGAATGTGACGCATGTTAGTGTTTGATTTGTGCCGAAAATACAAGACTGAGACAGAAAAGATGAAAACCTGGGCTTTGGCTCCCGCAACAATAAATGAACAATAATTCTTGCATTGGATATGCTGACATCCTGCCTCCAGTTTTTAAAAATATAGTATAATGCCTTCTACAAGACTAAAGTTTTGTATCTGGGAAAGTTGTGCAGGGGATCCGTTTAACAAGATGGACTTTGTGTGACATATTCTTCATATCTGATCATAAGGATTCCTCACCTTATGGCCCTGCTGGACTTGATGAGGTACCTTGGCAGGTGGAAAGCCTTCATAAAGATAGGACACTCTGGAGTTAGCAGAGAAGATGCATGAGGTCAACTCTCTCGCTTCCTCTGTAGAACTCTCCCAATAGAGGAATCCATAGAAAACTTCATGAGAACTTTTCTGAGAAACCAGTCCCTGCCATCAGTCCCTTTTGCAATTCACCCTGTGGATCTAAGGAACTGCATGGGATCACATTCTCCTTTGCATTATTTAGGAATCAGCTCCTCATTAGTGGAGTTGCTCTGAATGTGTGAAAGAAGGCAAAGTCTCACTGTGAGTATGATGAGTGTTCATGTTGGTTTTACAAAGTGATTGTGCAATATCCATCCCGGGAGGTACTGAAAATTTAGCTGGACGAAGTCCTGAGCAATCTAACATGACGTCGAAGTTGACCTTGCTTTGAGTGGAGGTTAGACCATATAACCTCAGGCTGCTGTTCTAGGAGCTAAATTATTTTATATTTCTGTCTATTCGGAGAAATAACAAGAGGCAGCAGTTTGTCTCAGTTTATATTTATCATTTTTGGGCACATAAAAATGTTCATTTTTAGCATACATTCTATATAAAATGACAATCAGATTTCAGCGTCTGGGAGAAAGCATTTTCTGCTGTGGGTAAAAAAAATTCTCTTTTCTATTGCTTTAAATTTTCTTGGTCTGGTACAGATTTCTCTAGCTATGAGAAGCTATGCCTATGCACAGCTACATCTAGCTATGTCGGTGCAACCAAGGATGGCACAGTGATGTCCAAGCTACATAGGATTCTAGGTGATGTCTTCCAGAACCTTGTACGGGTACTAACTAAATCTTAAAAGCACTGTAGCTAGTTTGAAGCTGATCAGCTTGTACTGTATTGATTTAAGGAACTGCTGTGGGTCTGCTAGCTCAGCCATCTCTGTGCAGTGTGACTTTGGGCTCATAGTGGAGAAGGTTTATTTTTTTTTTTTTTCAGATTTTGGGAGAATAACTGACTGACTGACAACACAGAGGCTCAATGACAGAGAAGTCTAAATTCCCTCAGGCGTAAAGGAGAAAGGTAGGTACCTATGAGAGGGGGAAGAATTCAGAGCATTTAAGTAAAACGAGAAAATTTGCTGATATAGGTATCTAATCTGATGCCCTGGTCCTCTGTTTGTAAAAGGTAAATGCAGGTACGAGTGGACTGTGAAGAGGACCTTACCAGATACTGCGGGAAAGTGGCCATATCAAATCCATTTATAGGGCGATTAAACATAAGGGGCGAAATTTCTGTGACTTCAGTAGAAGTAAGCATTTATGGAACCTATACATTTGTCAGAAGAACCTGTATTGTAAGTTACACTGTCACGTAGTGTTTGCTTCTACAAAATCTGTGCCATTAAAGTTGAGTTTTACAGAACAATGGAATAGAGACCCCAAATTATTATTATTGTTATTATTATTATTATTATTATTGATTTTGACATCTCAGGGAGTCAAGATGAAACAAGCAAGCAAGCAAACAACTTTCATTACTGAAGAGAGGGTTTTCTTGTACATCACGGGAATACAATTATTAGAAACATTCATCAAGAAGATATTTTTGCCCTGACCAATTCTTAGACTCCTTTATTATTTAATAACTTCATTTGCATACTTTGTATTTTTCACTTTAAACATGAAAACAGCAGTACAATTTAATGGGTGATTTAAGGGCTGATTAAGGATGCTGTTTTTGGAGAAAACTGTGGTGTACACACGAGGGAAAGGAGCTCACCCTATGTATCCTGTTCCTGTATGTCCCCTAAGGATCTGCTACTAACCACTGTGAGAGACAGGACACTTGGCAAGAAGGACCTTTGCTCTGGGCAGCTGCAGACCACCAGACACTTCGGGGACCTGGGGAGAGGTGTCTAATGGAGCTGCTGAGTATCTTTGTTTGCCTCAACTCCAATGCTACATCATAAAAGTTTTGACCATGGCTGCATGGCAGCTCCTTAATCATGGGATATGCTGGTGAGGCCACACCTGGAGTATTGGGTGCAATTCTGGGCTCCCCAGGACAAGAGGGACATGAAGCTTCTAAGGAGGGTCCAGCGTAGGGCCACAAAGATGATTAAGGGACTGGAGCATCTATTGTATGAGGAAAGACTAAGTGAGCTGGGCCTGTTTAGCCTGGAGAAGACAAGATTGAGAGCAGAGCTGATCAACATGTACAAGTACCTTAGGGGAGGATGTAGGGAGGATGGGGCCAAACTCTTCTCAGTGGTGGCCAATAACAGGACAAGGGGTAACGGGTACAAGTTGAAGCACAGGCAGTTCCATCTCCATGAGAGGAAGAACTTCTTTGCTGTGAGGGTGCCAGAGCCCTGGAAGAGGCTGCCCAGAGAGGCTGTGGAGTCTCCTTGTCTGGAGATCTTCCAAAGGCACCTGGCTGCCACCCTGTGCCCCGTGCTCTGGGTGTCCCTGCTGGAGCAGGGAGGTTGGACTAGATGATCTCCAGAGGTCCCTTCCAACCTCAGCCATTCTGTGCTTCTGTGATTATTTTAGCATCCTGAAAACTGGTATAGCATATAAAGGGACTGGCTTGCATTAAACAGCAATAAATAGTGTAAATAGGAGTTTCAAACCATCTTTCCATATCTATCTTAATGGTGCAGAATGACCACACCACAGTATCTGATTTCCAAACACGTTACCCTTAAATCATTTTATTGCATCAATATCTAGACATTTCTCTCATATTCAACTGTATCCTACCTTCTCTGGTGTTGCAGTATCAAAATGCATTTAGTTTTTATGGCTTGTCAGTGTGAATGACATCTTTTTTATAGTGTTCTTTCTGTCTCTGTCTCATTATGTCAGCATTTCCCGTCAACTAAAGAAATAACTATTTCTCTAGTAACATCTGAAATTTTCCCTTCCATAGCTGTCATTTATTAGTGCAATTCTATCATTTAGGTCTTCAGAGCGAAACAAGTTAATAGAAAGATACTAACCAGAATAAACTTGTATTGTAACTTCATTTTTTTTTTTCTGTATATACAGGCAAGTCAGTACTAGATGCAATATAATGGAATAAATATCAATGGAAATAAAATGACACAGACTGTATTATTCATAATTTAGTTTCAAAGGTTTCTTTGGCTTATGATCTCAAAATTTGCATCTTAAAATCCTTATTTAAAGTCAAGATCAAGAACTTCTCTTTCTTTTCTTCTTTCTTTTCTTTAAATAACATACATAAGCACTATCTCCTTTATTAAAAAGGCATTTAATAAGCAAATATACATGGCAAAATGTGACTGACTGAGAAATACCTTCAAACAACATTCTAAAATGTCTTACATAGCAGAGGTTAATCTGATAATCATTCTATCTCCTGCAGCTGCAGCAATAATTTGCCAGTAATTTTTCAATCTCATTGTATTACTAACCTTTAGCAGGACAGGTTGAATTTTTTTCATTTTCTTGACTTGTATTAACGGTTTGTATTAATGTTCCTCCATTTATGCAAGGCTGTGGCATGTCCTGTCCACATGCCCTAGAGATGTCCGTGTTATCAGCTAATCTCCAGTGTGAGACAGTGCTTAAGTCCAGACCTTTTCACTTGGTTCATTCACAAGTAGATGCTTGGACTTTGCAGCAGCAGAGGGCAGAGGAGGGGAAGAGAATGTGGCCCTTCGAATCCTTTCAGAACCAAGACTGGAAAACCATAGGAAGATGGCCATGGTTGTCCTGGCCGTTGGGCATTATTTTCAGAATTACTTTCTCACACTTCTCATCTGCCCTTGGGCAGTTCATATCATACCATCCTCAAGGTATTGCGGGTACCTAGCTCTAACTAGATCAGCAGGTAGGCATCAAAATACAGCCAGCTGCACGGAGCACTTTCTGGCTCCAAGCTGCAGTTTCCAACACTTAGTCCTGGACTCTCAGAGAACCCAACAGCAGCCAGAGATTCAGATGCATTTCTTCCTTTTCAGCTTTACCAGCTGACTATGTTGGGGGTCCCAACACCCAATGTATTCGCTGCCATGAATACAAACCTAATTCCTCTACCAGCTCCAAAATGATGCATTTCATGCATGGAGATCAGCCCTTGTGAATTCTGCTTTCAAAACTAGAGACACGCTTTTGAGGAACTGTAATTCCAAATATTTCATTGCTCAACACCCTTTGGCAAATTCCCATCTCCAGGCCCTGGCCTCCGTCCCTGTAAAACAAGAGCGAATGACATTTCCCTGCCTTGAAGGAGATTTATGAGGATAACTTCAGTACAGATTGTGCAGCGTTCAGATACTAAGTGCCAATTACACAGGGCATTGGGGTGTAATAAGAAAGCTGAGGACAGAAAAGGCCAAAGCAATAAAGCTAAATGAATTATTTACAGTCAACTCCAGGATGATTTTAGGGATGAACCCACAGTGAAGCCTTTAAGACCTGTCTAATCAATGGAGCTGTCTATGTTTGATCTGTTAGTAAAAAAAGTTAAAGGCATAACACAGCAACAAAATTAATAGTAATAAATTATCAGAAACAGATAGATGACTACAGACTCAAAAGTAAAGGCCATGGAAAATAGGAAGACAAATAAAAAAAATTATTCAACCTCTTTGGAAGAACAGTAAACTCATGGATTAGGAATACATAGCTGACATAGTGCACTTGGTTTTCTAAAGAGCTTATGACAAGTTCCTTACCAAAACTCACAAAGGATGTAAGATATCATAGTCTAGTATGGAAGGATTAATATGTGTTTAAAAGGTAGAAAACAAGTGTTAACAAACAATGTTCCATTTTCACAATGGGATGTTTCTTTAAGTGATCTAGAAAAGGTGGTGAAAAATGTGGTGACATTATTTATTGAAGACACTTGAAGCATCAGTGGGAGCAGAACCAACAACTGACTGAGGAGAGCTGCAAATGGGTTTCACAATATCAAGTAACTGGATGATAAAGTACCCGATGAAATTCAATGTCAATAAATCCAAAGTAGGATGTGGGAGCCATCTGTCCTTGGTATATGTGTACACTGATTCACTTTAGCTAAGCAGTCACTCTCCAGAGAAGAAATCTGCATACATAGTTCTAGGAAAACATGAATTGAATGTATGGCTGTAATGCAAAAGGAAATATGCTCCTCAAAATATTAGAAATGAGTAAACAAACAAACAAAAATCATTGTTATTATGTCATGTTACATAGACACTCCTTGTGCTGTGGGCAATCTGCTCCTCTCATCCCAGCAAAGAACTTCGGAAAGGCAGAGAAAAAGCACAGAGAACAATTCAGACAATCTTTTTACAGGGACAGCTTATTTAGACTAGGCCTGGTTGGCTTTAAAACAGGTGACCAAGAATAGAATATGACTGTAGTTAGTAAAATTATGAATTTCAGAGAAGGGAAGAACAGAGAACAATTATTCACTGTTCTCACAATATGAGAGATAGAGGAATTTAATCTGTTGCAGATTATATTATATTTTATTTGCAGAATGTATTATATTTGTAGTGTCTCTCAAAGCATCTACCAGCAGATGCTGATAGCGACACCATAACAGGTGGGAAGGCCCTTTGGTCCGATCACGTTTGGTCATCCAGTCTGCCTTGACATGTTTACACTTCAGTTTTGATCTGTAATCATCTGGCTTGTGCCCAACCTGCCTGAAGGCCGATTTTTTCTTTTTGTCCTGCCATAGACGTGGCAACCAGCTAAGGACATGAAGCAGAAACTCTGCTTGGGCATAAGAGATGCTGGCTCCGACAGGGAGCACGCTGGAGTGAGACCCCCAGAGCTGGTATCAACTCAGGATCTGTAGTTTTCTTCAGGCCATGCATGTCATTGTCTGTATCTCTGTTTTTTCACCTACTCCTTCCTTCATAGAAAGCATTGAGGATTAGCTATGCAAAACACTACTTAGAACTGGATATTATTATTTTTATATTAGTATCAAGAGACCTTCACTTTTGAATTCACTCTTTCTGATGTTTACTTATTCGTATTTCACTCTTGTTTAAAATTCTTGGCATACTTTGTAAGGGTTTTAAATCACAATAATTTAAATCAATTTATAGAGTACTGTTTTCAGGAATCTTTGGTTTTACAATATTGAGTAGCAATGCATGATTACATTCACTGCAAGGACTGAAAACACAACAGAGATGTAAGGAAACAGAAAAATCTTCCTGTAACACGTTTTATTGACAAAGTCATGGTTTTAATGAAAAAAATTTAAACTTTTAATAAACTTCCAATGTTCCATTATTTACAGCACACAGTAATTAAAAGACTAAATTTATATGCTTAGGATTGCAAGCTAGTGAATACATGTGCTTCTTTCTAATATAGCATAGTAATATTAGGTTTTAAACTGAACAGTTGAATAAATTTAACATCCTCATTTAGCTCCATATTTCTTCCTGCAATGAATCCAAGTATTCCTCACTTTAATGAGAACGTCCCACTACAAATCTAGATCCTTTTGCCTTTGGGGAGAGATATGAGTAGAAGGGTAATTTCCTGGAAACTGTTTCTAGAATCTCATTAGCCAAAGTAATCATAAGCATTAGCAGGAAAAATAAATGATTAAATTAAATGCTAAATAGATACTGAAGCAGCAACATCTAAAGGAATATTTTAAGGAATGTTTTTATATGTTTACACCTCCTAATAACCTAAATAAGACAAATATCATCATAATCTTCATGGGAAGAAATGCCTTAGAGAAAGAAGATGCCACATCTTCCCTGCAGATATTTTTGTTCTTTTTTTGTTAAATGACTGATAGGGTGGAATATAAAATGATTAACTTCTAACTGATAGAAAACAGTAACAAGGGTCTGTAATGATGGCATCCAGGAGTGGCAATGCCCTACTTATCAGTATTTTAAAGTAACAGCTGCGAGGTCTATTGCAATGTCTGCAAAATTTTAAAGAGAAGGGAGACCAGAAAAAAAAAAAAAAAAAACGGTGTCTTCATTGCCAATTCCATGAAACTGGCCCTCATAAAACAGAGACTGAACAGGAGGTGTTGGACATAGGAGAAATAATTGTGTTGAAAAATTCCTTAAAACTCTTTACATCCACATAGAAATGCCCTCACATTTCTGCATCAACTTAATACAGATGTATGGATTCACTGACTATCCTTTTTTTTTTTTTTTTTTTTGGTCTAGATGCATTTCCTAAGGGAAGCACATGCTTATCTCAGGCTACATTTATGCAGTTACACATCTCTACAGCAGAGAGTAGTCGGCATTGCCAACTAGCCTGCAGACTCACTGTTCAAGCCTCACCCCATGCAGCACATACCATCCACACTGGTTTGAAATCTGCTTTGAGCTCACGTCATACCTGATGGCTCTGAGAAGTAATTATTTTATGTATGTACTATTTTTCCTGTTCAAAGTGCCAGACGTAATGCGAACAGTATGTTGTAACCTAGCAGACTATGTTTTATAGCACAATACCAGAAAAATAGGATTGCATGCCCTGAGCAAGTGGCATGATGGAGTATGGGGTTCTCCGAGAATGAGAGCCTGCTGGGACAGTTTTTCAAGAATGTCACATAACAGCAACCAAAGATTGTGATATTGTCTTATCCATATGGTCCAGAGAAATCTATAGACTGAACAGTCCAAAAAATAACATTTCCATGTTTGGTGTTGAAAAGAACTAGCTAATTTGCTCCAAGAGAGAGCTTGGGGGTAAATTAATAGTACAATGTGAACAGTTAAGTTTCTGGGTGTGAACTGGGCTGCTAAATTATCTGACTATGCAATTATACTGAAAGGTTTGTGCCACAGTACGTAACATATTTTTAGAAATCACATTTTTTTGGTGAGCTACAGACATACTCAACATACTACATTGCAGCAGCTGAAATTCTTAATTTGGAGTGAATTCATTAAAAACAAATGTGGCTCACAAGATAAATTTACGGTGATTTTTTTCTTTGCTAATCATTGATATTGTCTTTAAAATGTCCTGCTAGTTTACGAACTTCTTTGGGAGAAAATGGTAGCTCTGAGAGCTACACAACAGCATGAAATTCCAGGCTGGCATGTGATTTATTTCAGATATAGCTATGACTGTGATTGCAATTGCCTTGGACTCTCTTGATGATCACTATTCAGAAAGCTCCAGATTATCCTGAAAATCAGAGCCATTTCTAAAGCTACCTCTTTAATAGTTGCTTGAAGTACATTAGGGTAAAAGGGTGGAGAATGAGTCCTATGATGAAAGTTTCTGGGGACAGATAGATTAGTTAAAGTGCGAATAAGAATCAGACTGACTCCTTTCAGTGGCTAAACTGGACTTGGCTGGATTTTAAGCAGCAAAGTCTTGGTATAAAAATCAGAGTGCCTGCTCCCTTCGGTAACATTGTGTTTTAGACTGCATGTCTAAAGAACGTGGCTGTCTCCCACATTTAAACATTTTTGGATTTCACATTAAGTCGGAGAGGTATCTGAACTGCATATAATCTATAAACAGTTCAATCTTAACAGCTCAGAATACGCCTAAAAAACACATACAAAATTGAATGCAGGAAAAAAAAAAAACAAAACAAAAAAAAACGAAGAGGAAAGATAATTCTCATGCAAAAATACAGCTATGCTATTTACTTTTTCCTAGTAGCCTCATGTTTAGAAATTTAATTAAACAAAGGAGATTCAAATTTTTCCCACACCATTGGCTAAGGAAGTGGGAGATAGAAATTCAGCCCTTCTATCTCTTCTCCACAGAGTGCCCTAGGCACCATTTTGCTATTTGTGACAGAGAATTTTTTCATCCTTTCCCTTGAAAGGGCAGAGTGACTGAGTGGTCAGGCAGGCTAAAGCTTGGGAGCAAGAAGTTGGTGGAAACATCCCAACTAGATGTGCGGGAATTTGGGTAGGAAGGAGCAGTTCTGGGTCTCATCAGCGAGACCAGGGTAGCTTTGGTTGAATCAGGAATAATGCAGGGATAAGGTATATGCTCCTTCCAGATATTTTGCAAAATGTGAGCAACACCATCCTCATCTTGCCTCTTCTTCCTATTGATGCTACTCTAAAGAAATTGCTGCTTTCCTCACACATACAACTTTGCTCTCAAATTCCCAGAAGAGGTGGTACTTAATGTGGACCCTGAAGCTGGGTTTTTAACAAGAATCAGAATTTAGACATACGCTTGCATTTACCTTTTTCCTCTGGGCTAAATCTTGGACAGATTGATGGAATTCCAGAGGCTTTTTTCTGTGTTTTGTAACAGAGCTATGTTAAGATGCATTTGGCCAGACTCCCTGCTTAGCACAGCACAGCTGAACTCCCTACTCAACACATCTCACCATTTACTGCACAGAGAACTTAGGGAACTAACCTAGGCATCTTAGATCACCCTCTGTGGACCAGGAACCTATTTATTAGTTGCTGCATTGCCAAAGCTATATTGCTTTGTATATAGAATTGTATGTATTGCCTTCATATGCACAGGTGGTATTTGAGACAGCTACACTCATCGCTGATGCATCCACACTGAGCTTGCTTACTCCTACAAGCTGTCTTGGGAAATGTTCTTAAGAAAGGCAATTCCAAGCTTCTCCCCTCATCAATAAATACTAATGCTCTAATACTAATACTAATACAGGCTGCTCAATTTAAATGATCCTCCACTTTGACCTAGAAGTCCATTCTTCTTGACTGACTGTGAAAACTAGTCGGGATGGATAGTGGTGACTCAAGGTCTGACCCACTTTTTCTGTCTTGAGTGAGAACAAGACAGTAAGAGCACAACAACAATGTTGTTCAGTGGCAACATCAATTCCTTAAACACTGTGCAGTGAGATCAATGAAAATAAATCAACGTATCAGTTTAAAAATAATGGCATCTCCTGTCATAGGCTTTTCCTTAGGAGATAAGAGAAGGAGGTGGGGAGCAATATTAGCTGCTTACACAATAAGCCAAATACTGGGAAGTCATATAGAAAATCTGTTACCTTCCTTCACAGGCTGTCATCTAATGGGATTATCTCAAAGCTTACTTACTCTGCTTCCTGTCATTAAGAAGGCCAGCTCATCCTTCGCTTTTACTAAACAAAACTGAGAGGTTTACCAAATAAAATGAGATTATCTTCTCCTTGCATATCATAAGGAAAAGGATGAGAATAGGATTTAAAATAAGGCAGGACAGAAGTGATAGCAATGCAAAGATTTATGTTATTCCAAATGGTCTGGGAGAGCTTGAAAAATCAGAACATTAAACTATGGGAACACTATCATGACTTACTTCTATTTCCAGTTAACATGAGTATGAAATGAATTTTGTGACCTTCCCTCTATTTTTATATAGTGATACCATTCTCATGAAAAGGTGGAAAAAATACAGGTGGAACAACTGCTTAGAAAGTCAGGGAGAGAATATGCTGGATTTAATGACAACATTTTGGCTACCCTGAATGGGAAGTACCATGTTATAGTTTATCTTGGCAACTCAGGGAGCTCCAGGGCTCTGGTGTAATCAGACTCATCCTCAAGGTGTTGTCATCATCTGTACCCGAGCTACAGTACTTTGTGACAATAGTTGTGGTGGAATAACACTGCATTTATTTTTGTATTGTGTGTAGAAATATATTTTCAAACAATGAACATTCATCTGTTTCCCTTGTCCCACTTAATTAATTACAAGGGGTGATTTGCGTGAGAAAAAGACATAATGGAAGTAGATGGCATTCACTAAGGGCAAATCACGGCTTATCTGATATCTCATGAAATTTGAGAAAATGGTCACATAATAGAATGGATAAGAATTCGTACTCGTTATTTCAAAGTGAATTGTGATGTTGTTCAGTTGGGCAGAATTCTTAGAGGACTAAAATGGTTCACTGAGAAAAGTATATTTTTTAATGGCTATTTCATTTGCATATTGATGCAAGAATAGTAAGACATGATACGTACATCAAGGGGTAGAGTATAATTTCTAAACACTGCACTGGGGGACAAGCACTGAACAGCAGAGTCTCACTAATTTGCTTCTCATTTAAACCCCCAAAGAAATAGCTTTCTGTAACCATCATCACGGCGAACATGCTCTAGGTTTGTGTGTCTCAGCCTGATACCTAGATAGCTAAAATCTCATCAACTTCACTCTAAGTTCCAGACAGGGACGAAAACAAGGCAGTAAAAATGTAATGATTGCAGTTGTGCTGTTGTGCTGTTGAAGTAATGAAGAGCTGAAAAGCGTGAGTGACGAGTTCTGAGATAATAGACTAATGATCAAGATGACTGTAGTTCATCAAAGGCCTAATGGAAATCTGCACAAGGTACCCAAGGTACACTATGGAGAAGGATGTCGAAACCAAGAAACATCCAAATTTATTTATTTAAAGTATTTAAAGAGATAGAGCAATAACAGGACAGAGCAGAGCTATTCATTTCAGCTTGTATATACATTTTATGAATGCTAACCAATTAGGGTATGGTAAAGGTCTGATGGAAAGTAACTGGAAGATAAGCATGATTTAATATACAGATAGATTAACATATAGAACAGAGAGATTAGGAGTAAAAGAAAGGTGCAGATTGTTATTTTCTGATTTGGGCTACCAGACAGTTAGATGCTGTTCTGTGATGTTTGAACACTGACAGCCCATGATAAACGCAAAAGGCAGATTATGGGGGTGGAAGCAGGAGCAGGCTACAAGGAAGGAATTTAGGAACAGTGCCAACAGCCAACAGCCAACAGTCTCCAGTCAAACTATGTGACTGAGGCAGAATAAATCTGATTCCTAGAAGACGGAAGAGCAGATCCCAGAGCAGTTGCCTATGGACAGTGGGTGAACCTACCTGGTAGCACAGCAGGTGCCTTTAGTATATAGGGAATACCCTCAGGAATACGTTATACACATTCCTCACTGTGGGAAGTCATCTCTTCCTTCTATCATTGCCTGTCCCTTTGGTGTGCTTGATATTTACCCTTGCTCCAGAAGGAGAAAAGTATTCCAGTCAGGTTACTTTGAGAGAATAGAAATAGGAAATGGTCCCTTCTAACGTTACATTCTTTTGCTCATTATGAGCAGAAGGCTGAAGGAGAGCATCATAATTACGCAATGATTGTAATATTCCGCTGTAAAAGCACAGAAATTAAACTATAAAAGCTATTTCTCCATTAAAGCAGTAGGTGCAATTTCACATTCAAGAACAGTCCGCTTTTATAGAATAAGGTTGCACAGCAATCCCAAACTAAACTAGAGCTAGAATAAACAAATACTTTTCCTTTTTTTTTTTTTTTTTTTTTTCCCAGTACAATTACCAGTTAATAAGCTGTCCATGAAATATACGTCAGATAAAATCCTGGCAGAGGTAACTTTAGTGTATCTTGTAGACGGCTTTTTCTTATCAGTGAAACATGCTAGGAAATCTGGAAATAAAGTCTGAAAACATTCAATTACCTCAAACAAGTTTTCATTTATTCTTGTAATTGGAGATGACAGGTTTATTCTCTGCACAAACTGAGAAAAAGTTATTTAGAGAAACAAAGAATATTTTTTCAGGCTCAGACTGTCACATTTATTTCAGAAATACTTATATGACTGTTCACTAGTTCTGAATAGACTAAGTTACTTCTGCTGGTACTTCATTCTCAGAAAAGTAGTCAGCACAACTGATTTTTTTTTGAATGATCTTTTCCCCATAAGGTCTCCCTATCACATACACAGTGAGGTCAGAGGTGAAAGAAGCATCAAACATACCCAGTATTTGGGGTTATGAGGTTTTACTGCTTCTAGCATAAATCCTACTGAAGTATTTGACCCAAATATCATCAACTCTAATTTCTAACAATAGTCAGAGAGAGCAAAAGTGTTATTTTGCTCCTATGTCACATCATGCCTTGGCCTCTCTCATGGATGCAGCCCTTCTCATAAAAAGAAAGACACAATAACAAGGAAAATTCCCTATTTCCTTCTTGAAAAAAAAGTCCTTGATTTAGAAGGCTATATCTTTAGAGTAATGGTGCAGAGAGATCAGATGCTAATAATCTTGGACCGCTATCAGCTTATTTCCAGAATTACATCCCTGCAGAGGAATAACAGAAGTTAAAACTCTGAAG
>VZSV01000042.1:4407347-4430891 GCA_013398735.1 Nothocercus julius
AGGCCAGATATGTGATATGTTTCCCAAAATCCAACCTCTCTTCACATATCTAATTCAGAAGTTTCAGGTATATTTTGACCTCAAAAAGACAGAAAGACTCTCCAACCATTTATTTAAAACCTATTTTATCTGTAATAACTGCAAGCAGGCATCCTACAATGAAAAAGCAACTGATCATAGTGCTTCACCACCACTCCATATATAATGGAATATATAACTCTAACAATATACCTGTGTGTTTTTAGGTCCCAAATCAATACAGCATCTAAGCTCCTCAGTTCTAGAATAATACCAATCATCTTCTTCCAAATAAGAAATCTTTGTGTTCTTTAAATATAAAGGGCACTACTAACCAGAAACTTCATCAGTAAAACATTAAGATGTCTTATTAACATTAAGACTTTTGCTTGAGTCACGATGGCTCTATACGACCCCTGGGCAACAGTTAGAACTTGATTCACACATTGTTAATCTTAGTTTTAATGACTACAAGTAGGTTTTACCGCTGTTTGTCCTTTCATGTTGGCAGGGCAACTCGTCAGGATGTCTAAGACATATTATGATTCAGAATAATTTAATTAGTGCATATATTTATCTGTCTGTTCTTCCCCAAAATAACATAATTCTATTTCAAATTACTTCACTGCTGCTCTGGAATACCTATATATATACACGATGACAGCTGACAGAAAAATAGATGTGAGTCTCTACTATAATGCACTGGTGTATGGACTGAATATTCATAGGTGGAACACTAAAAGCTCTATATTTCTATATATTCTATATATTCTATATATTTCTATATATATTTCTATAGTATTTCTATAAAATTCCCTAAAAATGCAAGACCAAAACCTTACCACAATTGAAGAGCTCTCTCTTAAAATCTCAAAACTCATCATATCAAAGTATGGATTATCCTTTTGTTTTATTCTAAAACAAAACAAGAGTTGCTGCACTGAAACAAGGAAAATTATAGCAGT
Source organism: Nothocercus julius (assembly GCA_013398735.1). NCBI lineage: Eukaryota > Metazoa > Chordata > Aves > Tinamiformes > Tinamidae > Nothocercus > Nothocercus julius. Next base: position 4,408,331 of record VZSV01000042.1, read on the forward strand.
GGGAAAGTTTAGGTAAAGGAAGCTTTCAGCCCCTCTGCATACTGTCAACACTGAAAAGGAAGACGTTCTCCTGCCTGTCCAGTGCCCGATGGCTTTGGGATGCTATCAGAGGGAAACAGAACTGAAGTAGTTTAAGAAGCACCTATTACATAACTCGTTCAGACTCAGCTAAGAGGAAAACAACCTCATTTTTTACAGACTCTAAATTCAGAAATGGTCTTTGCATTCAGCTGGGTAATTTTCAAGTCAATTCAATCAATTTCCCTATTATTTCTTAGCTTGAGACAGAAAAAAACATCCTATCTACCAACTGCTATTACTTTGATGTGTTTTTCTCCAGATTCCTTGTAGCCAACAATGCTAAAGTTCTCCCTGAATGCTAAGCTAACTGTTGAATTTTATCGAGTCTTTTCAAGAGTTGGAGTGCCCTTAAAGAAAAAATATAGGACAGAACTGCTAACTGGATGATGGTCTACTACTTGTGCAGCAGACAAATTGATTACTGAAGACAGAGAAATAAAAAGAAAGAAAAAAAAAAAAAGCCTGTATTCCTAACTATGTTCTGCTTAAATGTTTTCTGAATCTTAGAAACACACAAAAATTATGATGAACATAAATGAGAAAACAGCTTAAAAATACAAAATCCTGAACACATTAAGAAAATAAAAGATGACCCATTAACATGGTAAGTTTAAGAAAAGATTGTACTTCTTGGTCTACAGAGCCAGGACTCGTAAGAATCAGATTTGAAGAAGTTCATATACTGAACTTACGGAGTTCCTCGCAACTGTCACAGCACCACTAGGAATCTAATTCTGACTATGCTAATGCGGGTATAGATCATTCTTGCCTCAGGAACTCAGGAACAGACACTAGAGGTCTAAACAGTTATGGCATATGTTACAATTTAGTTATTTCATTAAGCGATATATTTGATAATAAATTAGTAATATCCAATTCCCTGTCTGGAAATGACACTAGGGAAGAATAACTGCAGAGAGTGAATGGATGTCCCAGAGCATCTCACAATATATTGCATGTGCATCTCCTTCTTGCAGCAGAGCCTGCTTGCCAGCAATAGCTCTCCATGGATGTGGTATCACTCCAAGTACCAGTATTGAAAGGACAAAATTGTTCTCAGTGTTACTACTGAAACAGAGATACTAAGAACCATCTTAGAAACGTTGCTTCTGCCATGTCCTCAGCAGTTCCACTGAAAAGGTTTTTGGTTCTCTTCACCCTCTCATTTAAGCTGTTCTAAGACGACTTCACATGGATACCTATTTCTTTGCACAAAAAGACTCGAAGAAACCATGGAAGCTTTTCTGATTTCTGATACAAAAGGGGTTAATAATTCTCAGTTTCATGAATCTTGACAGAGCGATGAATAGACAACTGACTGGTTGCAGAAGAGAGCAATTGAAAGGACTAGACTGTGACTCTATGGTTTGAACTGTCTGCAATGAAGTGGCAAAATACTTCTTGATGACCATTAGCCTCAGCTTGTACTTCATGATTGATAACCTACAATTCTTAGCTGTAAAACTGTCTTACAGACTGTGCAAAAAGGAGTAATTACAACAGTCAGTCATTGCAACTTCTACCTGAATTCGAAAATATCTCAAGGACATCAAAAAGAGAAAGCAGGTCTGCAGAGATAACGCTTGTTAAAAGGGGAAATTATAAACATTTTTGGATCCCAGAAAGAAAAGAATATTGATACTACTTGGAAATGGAAAGGACACATGTATTACCCACATACTAAGGTAAAAAATATTCCAAACTGGCATAACTAAAATCTAAGTTGTTGGAAATATGAAGTTACAAGAAAGTTCATGCATTCCCTCAAACAATTGCTTCCTTCCTAATTTTTCACAAAGCTTTCAGGGGCTATCCACTATGCAATGTCCCTTTTTGAACAACTAGAAGAAATTTACAAGAGCAGAGTTAAGAACATGCTGTTGCCTCCTCTGTAGGCAGTGGTTTGTATAGCAGTAAATACTACTTGCTACTAGCAGTTGCATTGATAATTATAGCAGCAGAATAAATCAGGTTAAAGAATGGGGAAGTCTGCAAGGTTAGCCAAAAAGAGTAAGAAAAAGAATTTCAGGAAAGTGGGTGATTTTTTTTCTTTACATTAAATTCTATTTAGTGAGAAACATCTGGAAATTTTTACCAAAAACTCTGTTAATCTTCTTTTATTTGATACATCTGTAGATAATGCAAATGAATAAAGTATTTGTAAGAGAAGTGTGACCTGCAGGGCTTCCAAAAGAGATTAAGTTGAAGGCATGGAAGACATTTAGACAAATGCATCTCCAAGCACTCTCTCTGAAAAGTTTTTCTATTCTGTGTGCTCCCATTCAGCTTTCATGATGTGATGCCAGTTCAGAGAAAAGCAAATCCCATCTATCCAGGACGGTGTGAGAGAGGCAAGTGCAAGCAGTGCAAGCCTTGCCTTTACAGCCTACTGTAGGGCAGACGCACCAGCCCTGCATGGGATTCCCACCCTGCCCTGGACACACATGGCTTCTCTTATGGACCAGCACACCACCATCATCACCCGCACAGTATATTGCAAATGCAAAAAACCCGCACAACAGCTATTCAATACAATGTCAACAAGATCCCCAATGTTCTGCTGCAAGATTTTGTTCTCTGAATCAACAGGGAATCAATCAAGGGGGATGGAGTTGCTGAGGAGCTCCATAAGTCCCCCCATCCCTGATGGGCAACTCAGTGCGTCCTTCACAGGGTCATGGTAGACTTAGCACAGCCATTTCTGTTTCTGACAATAAATAAAAATATACAGAAGAGCATACTGACACCCAACCATCCTCATCCTGTAACACAACTGTTGTTGTAACACAACTCTTTGCATAGATGGACCTTCTTGCTGTGAAAGATTCTCCTTATTTATTCTCATTTGAAGGCAATTCAAATAGAAATTCCTGCTACTCTTTAGGGTTATTTCCTGTTTCAACACTGATCTCAGCTTTGTGACCAATGCAGCTAATATGGACAACCTGTTCTGCAGTGTCTTTATAGCCTTTTTATTTAAGGTGCTCAGGGGGCAGGCAGTTTAACAGAGACCAAGGAATCTTACTTCTTTCTCTCACATGGGCCACTGTACTAAGAGGGTAACTAGCTTACACTCTGCCTATGCACAGCTTTAGAGCCCCAAGTTTTGATCACATTCCTGTGAGCTCTTATTGCAATGGGTTTTCTTGTCTACCTGCAGGATCTAACCTACCATCTTGTACTTTTCCAGTCCTTTGCTGAGAAGTGTGCGAACCGATGATGTCCTATTATAGCTGTTGACATGGAAACATCATAAGAAAGTGTTCGCTAGATTAGAGTGCTTTTTCAAACCGAACAGACAAGGCTTAGATACATGCTTTGCTGACTCACTTTCAGCCATTTTAAGCTGCAGACAGTTTATCTTCATTGCCACTTTTCCCCCCGCCCTGTTCTGACAGATCATGGTCTGAATCTCTGTCTAGAAATGAGACCATCTGAAACTGTGACTGCTTTGCTTATTGAAATCTCAAATAAATCACTTTCCCACACATGGCCAAGTTCTTCATCAACTTCTCCTGGCTTGGAAATTATTCTAGTTGACGCTTCCCTGTCAGATGAAGCACTGAACCAGAACGTCCCACTAGGGAACTTGGCAGCAGACTACATGTGCAATGGAAAGCTATTAAGGCATCTTTTAAGAAAAGAAATAAAAGTGACCTGCTTTTCTAGGGCAGGCATCATGCATCAAGCACATTACCTGTTCTGGGGCACTATTTAAATAATTTATAAAAAAGAACAATAAAGAAAATGGGCAGGAGTATGTACTACGTACTCCTACTAAAGCTGCTAATAGAAAAGTTGTTTCAGCAGGCATTAATAATTTAGGACTGAACACACTGTTTTAGGTCTCAGCCCATTATTTCACATCTAACAAGTCTTAATGATGATGGTAAAGATAAGATAAATTAGACAAGAATGGCTGTGATAAGGAACATCTTTATATTGCGAACTTGTTATCTGAGATTACCCTAGGCCATGATTTATCCTCCTGGGGCTTGGTCCTTCAGGGCACTAAATATAACGTGCATTAGCTCTTAATCTGGAGTGCAAAGTATTCAATGACTTGCAAAACCACAGCCAGAAAAAATAAATCTGCTTTTTTGGCCCCTGTTCAGCACAAATGGATAATCATCCCTCGACAAGAAGCTTGTTGGGTTACTGGTTCGCTCCTCCGCAGCGAGCAGTGCACAAAAAACCTGTGTGCTCTGGGATGTCCCCGGGGAGCAGGATCTGGGCTGTAGTGCAGCCCACTGGCTGCCCAGCATCTCCCCGGCTCGGGGGAAGATCTCCCAACCACAGACTGGACCTTCAAGGACCAGCCGGCTTCAGCATGCTGGAAATAAAAAAGTACTCGAGATAAAAGGACTGGATTTTGAGGAGGAATCAACTGCACTTCATACAGGCTCTGTAAGACTGACAGATGTGCTAAACAAAGATACGGGGGAGACAGCGGCTGTCAGAACCAAAGATGAGACTGTTTTGAGTGATTTGTTTACATATTCAGTTTTCACTCTCCATTAACTGCTGCTTCTTTGCCTGTGAAATGCTATTAACAACTTGGCAAACGAAAATCATTTCTTTCTTATCAATGCTGAAAAAATCGGAAGAATAAATGAAATATAAAGAATATATATAAGGACTACAGGGGATATATATATAATAATATATATGTGTGTATAAAAGTAAGTTTTAGGAAAACTAGAGTAGTTCGTGAGGTGGCTAATTGTTTCAGCAGGCTATTTAGGAAGTACATCACATTTCATAGTCCATGGGTATAGATGAGACATACCACTGTATTTACAGCATCACATTTCAGCCCTTTTTTTTAGCACCAAAATGCCATCAAGGGATAAGCCTGAAGGCTGATGAATTGTGAATGGTTCCAGTATTAATAATTCTCACATCTATCTTTGAGATGAGAGTGGCAATATAGAGTGTCTTAGTTAAGAGTCTCCAGTTAAGGATCTATGAAATCTTCATGGACATAATTCAAAGAAGTGCTAAATGCTGCAGCTCCTGCTGACATCAGTGAGAGGTTATGTGTATTCAGTATCTCAAAAAGAAAGAAAGAAGGAAAGAAGGAAAGAAGGAAATAAAGGAAGAGAGGAAGAAAGGAAGAAAGAAAAGCCCCTGTCTATATTCCTACTTCTTTATTTTTTTAGTAGATTTTTTTTTTTTTTTTAATTTTTCATTTAGTCTGCAATTGGTTGCAGGGCCAATAAAGAATGTAGGGCCATTTCAGAAAGGCCAATGAAATTGTCTTCCAAGCATATAAACAATCTGAGTTTCACAAACAGATTCACTTTTCACAATACACTTGCATTGCCAGATATGGGTCTCATTTTTCCACTTTTACAGGCTTTTTATAGGTTTTGTAAGCCAGATATTCTAAGCTTGAATTTCAAAATAATAAATAATCTTTGTATTGGATCTCTTGCCCAATTTATTTGGTGATTTTCATTTTCCAGCATGTCTCCCAGCCTTCTCCATTCCTCAGTGTCTCTGATTATAAATAAGAAGTTGACTGAATAGATATGAAATTATACTGATTTTGTTCCTGAACAGCCACCAGGGAAAAGACTGACCCTCCTTGCTTTGAAAATAAAGATTTGCAACATTTTTTTGGTTGTAAATCTGAGCATCTCTCACTGAAACCAATGAAAATTGCTTACTGCTGCCAAAAGGATCTGGAGACAACCCTATATTCAGAGAAATAACAGCTAAATAGTAGTAATTGAATATTCAGAAACTCATACGTAATCTGTTCCTGCAAAATGAGTAACTTCCCTAACAAGTTTCAATTTTCTAGTTTAGAATAGTCTTCAAGTGCAAAGACCCACATCGTAAGAGTAGGTTATACACATACGTATCTCTCCATTTCTGTACATGTCTGCTAAACGCTACCATAAAACTCAACCCTCTGTAATATGCAATTTAGTGTAGATTTTCTGCGTGCATTTTTCCATTCTGTAATAAAATTTGGACCATTGAATTGCCTAAAAATAATCCAAGGCAAGTGAACAAACTGTACTAAATTTTCCACTTACATTTCAGCAAAGGGAATTTTAATAGTTCCTGCTGTGCCATTAAAGCACAATCACACATATGTAAGCACTAATGATTTTTCTGTCAAAATAAAATGTAAAATAATAGTTAGGTGCCACACTCACTGACATTCTATCTCCAGAAATCCAGATTGACCTACAGTGCTCCAAAACCTGAAATAAACCTACATTAGGACAACATAGCTGGAATTATCAGTCATAGAATCATTATGGTTGGAAAAGACCTTCTAGATCATTGAGTCCAACCGTAAATCCATCACCACCAGGCCTGCTAAACCATGTCTCTAGGTGCCTCATCTACAAGTTTCTTGAACACTGCTAGGGATGGTGACTCCACCATGTCTTTGGGCAGCCTGTTCCAATGCTTCACCACTCTTTCCATGTAGAATTTTTTCCTAATATCTAACGTGAACCTCCCCTGGCACAATATGAGGCCATTTCCTCTTGTCTTATTTTTGAACTTATTATTAAACATGTGTGTACTATCAATATTTCTGAATAGTGCTCAGGAAAGTGGCAATTCAAAGGAATCATGAAGTAGGAGAATAAGTGGAAAAAAACAGACTTTCCAGCATTTCCAAGCCATGTTGAAATGTCTTATTGAAACAGCAACAGTAGAAGCGTTCACTGCACAGACAGATACTGCAGCAACAGAGCCTGATGTTACAGCTTCTTCATAGTATTGCACAGACGTATAGTGCCTGTGTGCATGTGTATGTGCACATACATGAGAGAGAAAGAGACTTTCAGTGTGGGTGTGATTCAGCTCACCCAGCTTTAAATGTCTATAATGCAGATGTTTACATCTCAGTCAGTCACCTGAGGCTCCTTCCACTCAACTGTGAGAAACAGACATTTTTAGGGCACGCTTCGCCTGAGCAATTTTAGATGTCTGCTTCTGGATGAGATGAATTATACTCTAAAAGTGCCAATTGCACTCCACTGGCTCTAAAGAGAGACTAGGCATTTAGCTTAAATGAAGGCATATGCAATGTACTCATCGTGATAACACATAGGTAGCACAAATATATACACACCCAAATATATCAGTAAAAAATGTGTATAATGTGTTCTTGCAGTGAGTACTATGGGTGCGATGCTTCATACTCCTCCAGCTGTCTGCTCCCCTCAATAACCCCCTCCAACACCATTTGAAATTTTACCTATATGCCATTTCTCCTTCCAGATTTGCATGGCAGACCCTCCCATATCACACTCTCTAATGTTGTCACATGTTCAGATTTCACAACCAGGATGTCTCTGAAATTGTAGCTCTCTGAGGTTAGATCAAGGCTCATCCAGAGAGCTTTGACCTCCAGCTCGCTGACCTTTGGGGATACACTGCCTCCAAAATAGTCAGGGAGACTAAACAGTGACTCTAGGAGGCTGTGTAAAACCAGTCTTAGACAACATCTATGAGCTTCACAAGCTGTGACACCCAAATTCTTCAGCTGTAACTCAAAAGTCCTCAAGTCAGAATTTCTTGAAAATGAAATTGAAATATTTGCATTTCCATAGATGCACCTAGACCCTTTACACAGGACAACAAACAGCCATCATCAGGTGCAATGATTTTTGGTCACTGACAGTATCAAAGAGATTTAAAACAGTGAGAAAACAATGAAAGAACTAGCAGGTCTATAAAGCTTTCCTGTACCTACTCCAGAGGCTAAAGACATCCACACTACCTGTATTTGCTCCTACTCACTGCAATTTTAAATTATAGACATTATTTCAGAAGCAGCCTGGTTTAAATAAGGATTAACACTATTTATCCTAATCTTATCTAACTTTTCATCTGGATTTGGCACAAAATAACATGCTAGATGATGCTTTGTAAACTTTTTCTTTGTACATTCAGCAGCAATAAAGCATGCCTTACTGATCTGCTTTCACCCTCAGAAAAAAATTTTAAGTTAAGGGGGAATCCAGGAAATCAACATCAGAAACTCTTCTACCTAAGTTCTCAGCTTTCTTCAAAGCTTGACTGTTTCACACTCAGATTTCCATAGCTGTCTTGCTTTCACCAAACTTGGAGTTGTAAAGAACTGCACTCCTCCCATGTTTAACTCTTCAAAGAGCTGCCATATGTTATATATTTTGGGTTAAATAACATGACCTTGCATAGTCAGCAATTAGCTGACACATTATTAGCTACGGACCTGGGTGTGGAAGGACAAAGTGTCCTCCACGTATCTATTTTAAACCATCCAAATCTATAATTTTGCAGATTTTAAAACCTTGAGCCAAAGAGGGCAATAAAGAAGATATTTATTTGGCCATGAAGTACTAAAGCATTCAGCTGGTGAACGGTTTGGTTACCCTTTTCCCTAATGAGATGACAGCTAAACTCCAATGCATTAAAAAAGATAATAGCATAAATTTTTTAGCCCCTAATTTCAATTAATGAATCCAATATGTATTCATTCACTTTCATCAACAAATCGATATTACTAATAAAATTTGCCATGTTCCACCTTCATTCTCTCTGCTTTTGCTTCCATTTTCATTTTCGTCACTGGAGAGACTTAGTGACAAAGAGGGTTCGTCCTCCCAAATAAGTTAACAGCATTTTGTACTGCTTCATCCTTCTCTGGAGTCTCTCGACACTTCAGAACCTATTGTGCCATGGACTGTCTGCTTACATTCCAGAGATGTAAGGTCTCTGGCACAAAAGGAACAGATAATATTAAGAGATATCACCAAAAGCATTTTTTCAGGAAATTCCTGGATGTATCAGGAAGTCTGAAGACAGACTGGGATAAGGAATAGAAAAAAAAAAAGAAAAAAAAGAAAAAATCCTCAAAATACATAGAAACATAAAGTCACAAATATAGTACAAATTACACATAGAAAAGAAATCCTGTCAGAGTTACACAATTTCTTTTAAACAAATTCATCTCCATAGTTTTCCTGCAGTATATATACACTATTTAAATGAGAATTTTAATAGCTTTCAGCCAGCTACTCCTAGTCATACATTGAACCATTAAGTCCATACTAAATTTTATCTCACTTCACTTAATATAACCTATAATGTCAATTAAAAATTCTATGCTTTTACAGCAGGGGGGTAGATTGCCCCCTAGATACAGATGTAGAATCAGACACTATGGAAAGAGTAATCTCCATGTAGACTCCTGAAATAAATTAGATGAATTAGTTAGATATAAAAATAAGGTATCTAAAATAAGCTAGATGTATAACACCCAGGCAGATCCTTTCCTTGGGAATGCCTTTTTCTTTCTGTTCGCTCTGAAGGGAGCCCTGGGATGACTAGCTTAGTTGTACATAGGTAGGCATTAAGAATTGAGGGAAACGCACAGCACGGACAAGCTGTGGAGGCAGATAAAATGCAGGATCTGGAAGAACCTTCATGGTCATGCCACCTTTTTGAAGATTTTTTTTTTTTTTCTGACACAGCAGCAGATGAACAGACTGATGCTGGCTGTGATGAAGCTGCTCATAACAGAGGCAAAGTCCTACAGCCCAGTGAAAATCAGAAGTCTTTGGCAATGGGGGAAAATCACAGGTTGCAAGGTAAAGAAGAAAACCTTGCACTTTGTGATAATGCCAGATCTGCTCACAGAGTCTTGCTCTTTCTCATCCACTTTTCTGTTGGCTTCTCTATGTTATAAACACTGATTTTTAATTTTTGCTACCTATATGGAACTTAATTTTACTTTTCTTCATGCTACCAAAAATACAGATATTTACTCCAGTTAAGATCTCTGTCTAAAAAAAACAGATGTGCTTGTATTCAGTGAAAGACAGCAAAATCACAACATCCCAAAGCAAGAAAAAGAGCAAGCTTGAATTATAAACTTGGCATCACAACTACAGATTTGTAACATATGGTAATTTGCCTCTAGTTCTCTTGCAGTTACTGGCCAAATTAATCCATTGGAATCGAAATGTCCTAAGTTGTAAGAATAATATTAAACCAATGGTAAATCCCAGCACTTCATACATATGTCCCTGGCTGGAAAGCTTTTATCCTTAAAGTGCCCTGAAAATTTACATCTCAGAGAACATTTCCCAACCCATATTTATTTTCTCTGTGGTGCTAAATGTAGACATAAGTTACCTTTGTAATTAATGTATATGATTTGGCCCAACAGTGCCTAATACAATGCTCCAGGCATGGCCACACTACAAACACATTATAATATGAAAAATACAAAGCTTCTCAAATAGGCTCCTTGCAGAGTTGGGCATGGTCAACTTTGTGGGCTCGACTGCACAAATTTATGCTAATAAAAATAACTGAGGTTTCTTAGGTTTTCTGCTTGAGAGGTTCCGGCCTTATTTTTGAACAATTCTGGAATAAAAGAACAGATTTTGCATTTACGGTTTAGGAAGTGATATTTAGATACGTGCCTAAGACATCAAAGATTCCTGCAGTGAATCACACGGGCATATCAACCTCGTGTACAGAATACTTCAACTAGAAGCCAACCAAGCTCATCGGTATGCATAGAACAATAACATATAGAACAAATGATGCAGCACAAATATGTTAGCTTGGCTAAGTACGCAATCTAAGGAAACTTGATCTTCATTAGGGCTTACAAACCAATTCTGAGATGGGGCAAACTGAGCTCTACTGCAGCGCAAATTAGCAAGTCATGCAGGACAATGCATTAGACGCTCTTGTGTGTAGACTTGAGTTGACTTACGGCTGCTGGTTTGGACTTGCACCATTCTTGCCCCACATTTTGGGTTCCAGGCTTACCTCAAGCAGAGTAAACTTGGATCTGCCTCCATATGTGCCATGGATAAATTTCTTAAAATGCTATTTCAGAAAGTTAACCAATGTCCTTAACTACACAGGCTTTGGTTTGGAAATAAACCTATAGAAGGTGGAATAGCTCCAGAAGTAAACATGGAGTCAGAGAGGCCAGAGAAGGTGAGAGGTGCATCTAAAAACATGGCAGTTCCAGCCTCATGTGGCCCAATACTCTTTTACAGTGATCTTTGTCCTTTCAGTCCTTGTCCTTTCTGGCAGCAACACCAGTTAGTGCCTAACGTGCTTGCTGTCCACTAGAATAAGACTATCACTGCTAACATTTCAGCGTTTCCTTCCTTTTCCAGTACCTTATCCCCTCATGCTGAGGACATAATGACAAAATGTAGAATTTAGCCTTAATTGGATCTCTGCAATGTTATCACCTGAATTAGCTCCCCCATGAATAATTATCGCTGCCTGGAGACTGACAAATTGCTTCCCTCTACTTCATGATTGTCAAGAATTTCAAATTATATGCTGAGCATGAGGAAAAAAAATAAAAATGAAAAGCCTAGAGAAGCATAAAAGGCCTAGAGAAGCGTAATTATTAAGATTACTAAAATATTTGGCATGGAGTCCCACGCTTGTCCGGGCTTTCAAAAGATGTGACTGACAGCATGAACTTTGTGAGGGGCAACTGTGCAACTCCCAGTCCTTTGGCCGGCAATGACTACTGCAATAGATTTACACAGTCAAAGCAAAATTATTACTGCTGCCACTGCCTGGCTCAGACTTATGCAATTCCTGTGCTATACAATACCCAATTTAACCCATCTGCATCATCTGGTTTAGTGTCTCATCTCCGTATTTGGTCTTGCTGGATATATGATAAATTCTTGGTAGCATGGACTGCAAGACATCTTTTTACTCCCATAAAAGCTACAAATATGCAAGGAGATAGCAACATTACCATGCATTTTAGAACAGCATATAATGGCTATTCCTTGGTTTATAAGAAAAAAACATCTCAAGGAAGAAATATCATTTATGAGAACAATCATTATATGTCTGGCAAGGCTTTGAACAGACACGCAATGTGCCACTGCACCGCAATATCCATCGCAGTTATTCAATGAGCTGACAACTGGCAAGAAATCTTCATCTTAATCGCTATCAAAAGTATAATGCTCTTTGAAAACTGCCTTGAAATGATGTGATTAAGCAATAGAACTTTATCCAACATTCATATTAGTGCTGCTGCACTTGTAAGATTGATCCATTTCTCAGCTCAATATTTCTTTCACCAACCTAGAGAACCCACAATGCAAAAATCAAACAAAGAGCAGGTAACTGTGGATGTGTTCCCAGGAGAAAGTTCTCCTGCTCACCTGACATACAGTGACCTTTTCTGATTAGTCCTCAGGGAGCCGGAACCAGAACTCATGCTGTGATTCATCATCTGCTCACGCAGGTCATGGATTTTTGCCTCAAACCGAGCGTACTCTGCCAAGAAAACAGAGAGCAAAGACATTTTAGTTTTCTTGACCCGTGTAATCATTAGGGCTGCTAAATGCAAAAGAACATTAAACAATGTAAGTCATGTCCTGAAAATTGAGGTCTAATAGATACCTAAATTATTATATCACCTTAGGTAAATATCTGACCTCTTTATTGTGGTACTTGAACATTTCAGCATGTTCTACACATTTACTGTGCAGTCTCCCCCACACATACACCCTCTCCCTTGCAATTTCAAGAAAGAAAATGAGGCTCAAAGTGTGTTGCTGAGTATCCCAGAGACAGACTGAAAAAGGGATGTTGAAACCAGGTCTCCACCTTATCGTTCCTCCTTCCAAACAGGAAGTTTCCTTGTTGGCTGGCTGTGGAGTACTGCACTAAATTTGTTATGAATCAAGCATTTAGTGTGAAATCCTCCTGAACTGAGGAAACACCTCAAGGTCTGTTTAGCCATGAAATAGCTGTGAAATTTTTGCATTAAGTGTCCTTTCTGGTTAAAGAAGGAGGCAAAGTGACCGCTATTCCTCCCAGAGGAGGAGGTAGCTAGGATCTATTTAACACCAGTATGGAGCTTAACAGGGAATTCAGCACTGGAGTTATCTGTAAAAAGCACCCAAATGTTTTGTAGCCTGGCCAAGAGTTGTTGCCTGATGGACAACTGACCTCTTAAACATGTCCTTCTTGCCCAGGTCATTGAGAAATGGGCTCTATCTCTTTTAAATAGTGGAGCAGTAACTGGAGCTTATGATGAAGAGGTCTCAGAGACTCTGAATGTGTGCAAGAACGGCACAAAACCCCTTTCCACATCTTATTCTCCTCCAGAGTTAGGCTTTTAGCTTTATGAAGCACTGCGATGTGCCAAACAGCATCCTGGGACCAGTGCTGGGGCAAGGACTTGGCTAGAGGTGTATGATTTAGGGAGGTTCTCTCTGAAGGAACACTTGCCCCATCCAGCCTGCTGATGGTCTCTCCTGCAACATCCTTCCCCTGTTCAGTGAATTACTTTATATAAAGAGTTTAAGGTTGAAAGGAGAAAACTTCAGGTTCTGAAAACAAGCTTAAATTCTTGAAGGTGACAAGGTAAAGGCCTTGCTCCATCAACATGAAGAGATATAATTCAACCCAGAATTTGGAGATTTACCAATGTGAGCTAGAAGACTGGCTTAAGGGGGTGGACAAAATCCTTTTCAGTGAGTCAGTGATGCTTTGAAGGGTAAGATGTTGCAGACTGATGCCAGGAAGAGATGAAGTTGCTCTCTGAACATTAATACCTTATTTTGCTGCCTGCTTCAAATGAAGGGTCTGCACCTCCCCCAGGTGCTTGTCAAGGCTGGAGCAGAAATGAAACTACCCTACAATATCTCCTCCCTTGGAGAATGGTGGCATCTCCCATGAAGCCAAAACACCTCTAAATTTAAGCAAGTAAATTGTCCTAGCCTAGGCTTGTTGCTTTTTGAGCTATATGAGAGTGCTGTAAACCAGCAATATTCTCATTTTCTTCTAGGAGAATTGTAGGCAGTATTTTTGTTTGACCATTTGCTGTTCACACTGACCTTGTTCCCAGCATGTCTAAAGGCTATGCAACAACAAATAATTCATTTTATGCAGTGCCCTTTAACTTTTCATTAGATAATAACATCTGACCTTTCCAGGAACCAAGATTTTGTACAGATGCCAGGTGCCTTCAAGCTTGCCTACCAAAGCGATTTGACACATTTTGGATCTGGGGTTTATTTCCCCTGCCCCTCCCTTGCCTGCTACACTCCTTTAACATTGAGCTGTTTTTCCATTACCTACTGAATTTGCTAAGTTACTGCGGCTACTTTGCCAATCAGCTGGGAACTCCTGCTGTCACATAAGGCTCCTCAGTCTTCCCACATACCTATGACTTCACTGACTGCAGATGAAATTCCGCATGTCAGGAGAAGGGAAGAGACACTCCTACTCACAGACTGTATTTTGGATTTATTCTTTAACTTGCTGCTTCCTTATTTCTTTCACCTACAGGGCATCTTTAAACTTCTCAGTGATTTAAAAGCCCCAAATCCCCAAACAGACTTAGGCTCTGATGTATCTATGTTATTTTTAAAAGTGAGGTTTAGTTTTGAAATGTTTATCCCAATCTAGGATTTAAGTCTTGCTTATGTGCGTCATATTTGTTCAATTCTCCTGCTCTAGAATTTATTTAGTAAATAACCATATGAGCACGTCTTTGTTTAGCTTATAATTTGTTCAACAGATATAACATTTCTTCTTGATGCACAGGAAAAGAATTCTTAAAAAACAAAGAACCTGTGCTTCTCTTCCTCATACAGTATTTGTTTTCTACACAAAAACCGAATACAGCAAATTTTGGGTTATTACTCTTTCATATATACACCAAAGAAGATGATAAAATATACTGAAAAAAAAAATATTTCAATGTGTTTTAGTGCTTTACATGTGGATGAGGTCAAGGATACGTATGGTTCACATACAGTAGCTATATAGTAGCTTTCCCTTTAATATACAGCCACGGCCCAGGCAGACTCTGCAATAAGGTGTGGGAGTAACTCCCAGATTTAAACACCAATCTGGAGAGTGATAAGAGAGGAGCAAAAATCTGATTCTCTCTAGCACCATATCCAGTTATTTGTAACTTGAACATCAGCACATGAGATACTTGGATGACTATGGTTTGGTCAGATGATGATATTATAGCTTTTGCTCTGACTTTAGAAAATGCTTGTAATTTAACTGACTTTGCCTGCCTGCAAATTTATTCTGAATCTAATAATCTCTCTCTTTGCAAAAGACATTTTAAAACCACAACATGTGCTAAAGATTGTCCCAGAAATGTTTGATGGGTGTCCAGGGGTCAAGCTATTGTTCCTCGTTTAGTTTAAAAAAAGTAGAATGATCATTCTGTTACTTAGAGTTCTTGGGATTTTTTTTTTCTTTTTTCTTCTTCACCTGTCCATTTCTCCTGACAAACACCTGGACTAAAAATTGCAAGATTATCAAGTGTAGATAGTATCTGGCCCAAATTGGCTCAGCTTCTTTATTCTAACTTGGTCCTCCTGGCGCCTAGATAGGGCAAAGACTGGTTTCACTTGAAACAAGACAGTCATGCTCCCTTTCTGCCATCAGAACTGCTACAGTAGTCTTGCCTACTGTGCCAAAGTCCTTTCTCCTTAATACTCCTCTATATATGGGCTTATCGAAGAGCTGTTTCCTAATAACCTTGCAGTATTTGGGTGAGAACAAGCGGCACTGTTAAAGTCTAGAAAAATATTCCATGCTTCCTTCAAATTCAGCACTGAATCTAAATAGTACACTTTAAAGGTTCCTACAGAATTAAAATGACACTATGGTTGTGACATTCTGACAACAAATCCAGTTAAAGGCTGATTCACTAATTTCATGCCCTTTAGAAAAAGAGAGAACGAGGAGCGTATTGCTGCCAGAGAATATCATTAGAACAATTTGCCAAATTTTACTTACCAAAATCCACCTGCAAAGGTCCCACCCATCGCCTCATTCAGTAATGATCTAGTGAGCTAATTCAGATAGCTTAAGGTCTAAGAAACCAATAAGTTATGCATTAGACTGAAAGGGCAAATGGGTGAGCAAACTGTAACATATATTATTCTGGAGGCCAGACCAGATGATATAACGGTTCCTGTTGGCCTATGGCTCTGGAAATGTCACTGCCAGCAACAGGGCAAATGAGGAGGAGGAGGAGAGTGTTTGTTCATACTCGACTCTACAACAGTCACAAAGTTCATGGCAATGTAGGTAGGACTGAACTTAACTGTACCAAGGAAGAAAATGCAACTTATTAGCTGCAGAGAAGCAGAAGTAGCACTTGGTGGCGGGAATGGAGTTTGTTGCGGCTGGAAACGCTCCAGCAGCAGGGTGCAGTCACAGCAAGATCACTTCTCCAGGGCTCTGGCATCACAACTAAGTGGGCTCTGAGCCCGCTGCCCTAAACTGTTGTCTACTTTGCCAAGGGTTAAAGTTGGTCCTGCTCAACTCTCTGTGTGGGCTGGAGAGAGACAGAGAGGAAACAGCTGAAGTGCCACAGTGTGAACTGTCCCCAAGTCCAATCAAGTCCAAAGCTGAGTAGATTTATCAAACATAGAGACCAGTTTGAGGAACAGACATTTGTCTGCTTTGTTCAGGATTCATTAGCCTGAATATGCAGATAGAGAGCTGAGGTTTCTCCTTCTGCCTCATTCCAACAGCTTCCCAGCTGCTAAATCTGGGACCTGCACATATTCTAATCTTTAAATACAATTATAGCTGCTTGCTTTTCAAAGGCACTTACATGTGTGTGAAGGACTGGACAGCCTTCTGGGAGAAGGCTTCAAACACTATGAGAGCTCTCCTTAGTTCCTGTAAAAGGATAGTGCCCCAAAACAGAACTGCAAAAATAATGGGCCAAACCTAAAATTTCAAATTTAGCTGTCCAAGATCAAAACACAATATTCCACCTCATCCACTTTGGTATCTGAGGATATGCAGGCAGCTGCATTTTCACTGCTGAAGTGACTTACACATCTAAAATCCAGCAATGGGACTCTTGACCAGCTTTGATGGCCCACAGTCTGACACCTTGCAAGCCGCTGTGAGTCTGAGTCCTCCACACTTATGTCCTCTGTGTGCTGTACACCAAAGTGCCTTGAGTTTTTTAATCCTACAGTGAATAATGAGAAGTTAAGAATCATCCTGATAAGTGTTGCCAAGATTAGTCCTTCCACAGATACGGGCCTAAGTGATTTGTCAAAGACCAGGGACAACTCACTGGGCTTTACAGTGCAGGAATTTTGAATCTGTCTTTTAAAATATGGTTCCTATCCAATATTTAACTGCTGCGGGAATACTAGCACATCTAAGACAGTCCTGATTTTCCCTCAAACTTTTCATAGACCCCTTTTCAATTAAAATAAATGATATTTTGAACAATTAGGTTCAAATTTTCCAACTCCCTTTGGAAAAGCCCAGAACTCTATGATATTTGATCATATAGAAAGCTCTTGAAAATCCTAAATGCATGTGAGAAGCCAAAAGAGAATGCAAGAAACTAAATTTCAGGCAATTATTTTAGAATATTATGCTGAAAATCAGATCATTTCTAAATATAAAATATAAATATGCTGCAGCTTCCCTACCTGATTAGTTACAGTTACAGAAAGAGTTACAGAGTTTTATGAGGTTACATTACTGTTACTTTTCACTTTTAACTTTATCCTAGAGATTTTGATATAATTTAGAGAACATATTTTTAAAAAAAAAAAGATTCAATGAGGGAAGTGTAATAGAAATGTTGACATATTATACAACAGTGAAAATGATACTGCAGCTTTGCAGACCAAGTCTTTATTAGTTTGAACTTATTTAGTGTTGGCACCTTTAAAAAGATACCAATTCTTTCTGTCAGCAGGTATCAAAATTTTCTCTTCTGTATAACATAAGATCATCATTGTTTGCATCTAGATCATAAAAGACTTCATAATTGCTGCTTTTGTGATTCTAAAATAATGCATCTCCAACCCACTTCAACGAATGGTGAAATGATGATTGCTAATTATGTAAGTGGGAGGTTGGAAAAGGCAATGTGTATCTCTTGGACTCAGTGAGAAGGGGGAAAAAGAAATGTAAAACTTAAACTGTCCAATTTCAACAGACTATATCACTTTAAAAAGCACGAGAAAGGAATTAGTTAGAGACAGAATTTTATCACCTCAAAAAGGGCTTGTTGAATAACTCCGAATAAAGCAATAGCTGCCAGACCAGTTTCTCCATCAGTATCAATTTGGCAACATTTCAGTGGAAGCAGGCCAACCTCAGAGATGTTTTACTGTTCTGCTTTGTGGAAATACAAATTGCATATTGCTATGAACTTACTGTCTTGGTCATCTGAGATAGCAATGAGCATGATACTACTATTATGTATTTATGCTATTTATGCTATTTATGTATTTTTTTTCCCTTCTGCTTGGTCTTAGCAGATGTCTTGGCTGAATAGTTTAAGATTCAAAATAATAGAAGAATGGGTTTGTTTCTGCAACACAAATATTTTCCATTTCTGCCTTTTACTCATCCTGCTGTCAAGACAACCACTGTTTTATAAATGGAGGTTGGAAGAAGGTTAGCAGATCAGCATCAGACTTTGGAGGATTGAGTCTGATTCCTACTTTTCCACTGACTTTCTGCACAAAACTGAGTAAGTCACAAAGAAAATGTCCACATCATGCAACAGAATTTAAGGCAGAGACCTGTGTGCTGGATTGAAGTTGCTTCTTTGGAAACGCCTGCAAGTTACCTAGCATCCACGACGCTTGAAGCCCTTAAAACTAATGCAATGTACATTAAAATAGATAAATAAATAAATAAATAAGGAAGAAGTGAGGGAGTATGCAAAAAAAAGCCTATGTAATCTGCACATATTTTTATTCCTTTGATTGGTATGTCTGTTACACACTGGATTTTTTTTGTTCAACATTTATCTCAAGTTAATTCTTTGCTGAGAGCGTTCTTCCAGCTATTTTTGAGAGGGTTTAGAAGCTCAGTTTTGTAGCCATCTGAGTCTGCAAGCACTTACATAGTAGATTAATGGTGGTGAAAAAGCCCTGAAGTCTGTGGTGAGTAATTTCTTAAAAATAGGCAAAAAAACATATTACAGTAGGTACAATTCACTGTACCTCTCCTTCTCATATCTTTCTTTGGGGTGTTTGGTATTGACCACTGCCAGGGACATGATTCTGGACAAGACTGACTGTGCGTCTCTTACTGTGTAGGAGATTCTGTGGTTTTAATAAATATAAAAGATCAATTAGACTTAACATCAGCTAAATTTACAGGAAAAAAAAATGCACACAATTCTGATACCATCCATAGAATAATGAAATTCTATGCATTATTTACTGGAGAAAGAGTTTGGCTTGAAAGACCTTGCTCTGCTCTACCACACACTGAGTAACTGTACAAAGTCATGCTGCTATTTCTTATCAGTCATATAACTCCCCCGAGCTCCCTCAAGTTTTCAGGCAAAGGAAATGAAAAACACAGATTTCAATATTGCTGAAGATACCTTTACTTTTTGTTAGCTTTCATTGGTTTGGATATACCTACTTGTTTTTATTGCAATATTTTCTACACACACCTTTTCAGTAACCTTTCAAAAATTAAGACTCAGATATATTTACTGATTTTACTCATTTCCTTGGCCTTTAAAACTTCAGTATTCTAGGTCCATTAATGTTTTTGTTCTTTGATATTGACTGGCTGTCCTACTTTGCCAACATAGAGATATTTACATGTTAGCCTGTCTTCCAATTAAGGCTTCACCCTTGTCTATTTGTTTGATAGCTGGCCTCACTGCCTGAATGTGACTATTAACATTATTGCCATTTGCTTTATTACTGAAGATAATGCTTTCTCTATCTGTTGTGCTCTTAGAT
The DNA here is from genome assembly GCA_013398735.1 of Nothocercus julius. NCBI lineage: Eukaryota > Metazoa > Chordata > Aves > Tinamiformes > Tinamidae > Nothocercus > Nothocercus julius. The sequence continues at coordinate 4,428,169 of VZSV01000042.1, forward strand.
ACAGCCGTCATATTGTGTTAACGGTGAATATAAATACACCTGAAAAGATATCTTCCTCCCACGATCCATTCAGGGGACTAATGCTGTGCGCTATTCATAGTCACAGGGAATATAATTTCAATCCAAATTGGTCTCTGGAAGCTTTAGTTTCAGAGACATCATGCCTCATAATGAAACAGATGTACTAAAATAAATCAAGCTATTAGTGAGTGACAAGGACTTTGAATCCCACTGAGGTGCAATTCTGCCTGTCCCCTTTCTAGTATATCTTTGGCTTATGAAAAGTCAGCCTGTACTTTCTCAGTTGGGAATTCCCTGTAGCTTTTCCCAACAGGTCAAGAAAAGTGCAATCAGCTCAGTAGCTTTAACTACAAAAAAATCCTTTCCTTCACTCCTAAGATTTTGAGAACTGTTTCTCTAAACAAGGTTTCATTCAATTCAAATGAACTTTCCCTCTCCCGCCTTGAATATTGTGGAGCTTGTTCCAATTATGCGAGGCTCACAGGGAGCTAATAACTTGGACAATGCTGAGTGTATACAAGTCCAATGAGGACATGGCAAATAAAAAGCACGACTCAGACTGGAAGGGAGCATAGCATATCACATATGGTCTGCTTTAGGAACACAGTGTGAAATCTTGGGAAAGTTGGGCACATCACTTTACCCTAGGCACCAGCCTTGCACAGGCAGCATATGTCTCATTAACCTTGATAGCTTTGTAGGAGTTACTGTCTAACATGGTGCAGAAATGCTGGTGCTTTAGGCGCGAGATGACTTTTTGTCAAGGTGAAAAAAGCTTCTCTGCACTGGAATCTTCTTTCTTTAACAAATATTTAGATGGAGTATTACAAAGGAAAAAAAACATTTTCTATCAGTAGCTAAGCTACTTCATTTAGATATTTTACTGCTTCAGGATAAAGGTGTAGGATCTTATTTTCAGACATTTATTCAATTTCCACAATTCCCTATCCAGAATTCATAGTCCTGAGGCAATTTTTACTTTTTATTATGATGGCTACATTTCTTCTTCTTGCTACTGCTTTTTATTTTTCCTATTCCTTGAGAGTTGAGCATATGATATCGATTAGCCATATCTTCTTAAAGATTATAGAATCAGAGAATCATAGAATGCTTAAGGTTGGAAGGGACCTCTAGAGATCATCTAGTCCAACCCCCCTGCACACGCAGGGTCACCTAGAGCATGTAATCCTAGGCTTCAAAAATATGAATTGATGTAAGGAAACAAGGTACAAATGTGACCACAGACAGAGGGTCTTGGGCATGATGATATGAGAAACCATTTTTGTGTTCATGACTAATCCCATATTTACTTTCGTTTATAAATATTCCTCTTTTTTTTCAGGCTGCTGATGAAAGTCTCCTATTCTGCCTCCAGTTGCACATAAAACTCCTCTTTCCAAAAGCCTCTGGGATGGTACACCTGTCAGCTACACAACTCATGCAAGCTTTCCCAAATATATTTAAATCTGAATGGACAAAATTAGCTCGTTTAGACTATTTAGCAGACGTAGGTCTGGGATTCTAATTGCTACAGCCTGGAAAACACTCAGCGAAATAGCTCTGCTTGGAAAAGTAAAGAGGCAGGATACAATGACAAGGAGATGGGGCACACTGGGGCAGGTGGTATTGTCTTTGGCATTGCCTGATGCAGAAGGTGCCTCTGATTCACTCTTACTGTCCTGGCAAAAATAAAAAAGGTACAATCCTACTCCATCATCCCTAGATTCAGTAACAACTGAATGTAACTAAGATGAATCATGACCTGCTAAGAACTGTACAAGAATCTTCTGGGATAACACTGAAAGTGTAGACAAGTTCAACCTACCTGATTTTCCAACGAGACTGTAAAAAAAACCCAACATCCTGCTAAATGACGTCTAATTAGGAATTCCCAAGTGAACTTTTACAAAATTTTGTAACTCTCAAAGCTAAAACATTACATGCCAGTTTTCTACTTAGATTCCTTGAGAATCTCAAATGCTTAGAATGGAAGAGATACAAATGGGGTTCCTAAAAGAGAATTTGGGGAAAAAAATGTTTCTTTCTGAAAATAGGGTGCTGGGGAAGCTAATGAAATATTATTTATTCCATAATCCAAGATGAAAACTCTAGCCTGCAATAAAAACAAAAAAACAAAAGCCCCCCCCCAAATAAATCCCTCCTCCCAAGCCCCCAAATATTTTAAAAATACTAGCTAAAGCAGAAAATAAATTTGATTAAGTAATATCATTACTACCTTATGTAATTATACACAAAACAGGATAGCCATGCTGACCAACAAAAGCACAGAGTTCCAACGGATCATGAGTAGCATAATCAGAATTTTGGCAAAAGTCGTTATTAGAATAAACCTATTATGTACCTAAACTTAATATTATGCCTAATTGGGTTCAACTGTTTTGTGCTTGTGACCAACATTAATTGTTTGAATTGCATAATGCAATTAATAAATAGTTCATCCCTCAAAATCTGCTGGGTGAAAGTTGCCTCCTCCATTACTCCTTCTCTTTACTCCTATAGGCAGCTGCACTGTTCTTCCAGGCAAGGATATCTTTATAATAGAATCACAGAATCATAAGAATCATTAGGGTTGGAAGGGACCTCTAGAGACCATCTAGTCCAACCCCCCTGCACACGCAGGGTCACCTACAGCAGGTGGCTCAGGACTGCGTCCAAGCGGGTTTGGAAGATCTCCAGACAAG
>VZSV01000042.1:4431746-4489681 GCA_013398735.1 Nothocercus julius
TATATATGTATATTTTTTTAAATCCCCAAATGCCCTGAACAAGAAGAAGAGCATTCAGAAAGGAATAACATGGATAAAAACATTTCCACATATACTATTTTTTTTTTTACCTAAACAGCAATGCTGAAAGTAGCCACAGAATTATATCAGTATGCTGGAGCTTCCTGATTAGGGAGAATAGCCATCACTAACACAAATAAGTACTAGGAAATGGTTGAGCACATTACAAGCCTGAGTGAATTTAAATAAGACAAATACATATATTACCTCAGGATATGTCATGTTCCCAGCATGTATCTAAGCTTATTATGGGAAATACTTAGAGGACTGCTTATGCAATAGGGTATCTAGGTGCAAACACGTATATACTGCAAAACGTCTGTTGCTGTCTGCAAAACCGCCTGTTAGAGACGAGGGCTATATTTGATGGCTGGGAAACTCTGAAATGTTGATTAACTTGACCATCACATCATGTAAAACTGTAATTATGTCTGAAAAAAATCAATGTAATAAAAACATCTTGAAATTGCTGCTAATGTTCTTGAGGTCATCCTCCACAGGTGGCAAAAACTCATCTTCAAGGCATGCAAGTGGAAAGGACCTACCTCCTAGTTAATCCAGTCCAGTTCCTGCTTTCACAGAAAATCACAGCCTAAAATCCAGTTCATAAACTGATCAAACCTTATTTTAGGAGTAGCTCGATTTAAGGATTTCATAACCATTGGATGACTACACACAGTCATTCCTCAAGTGGTTAGACTCATTCTTCTAAGTAAATGCATCTGAAGCCTACTTACTTGCTTTTGTGCCAACACGGTTCCTGTGCTTAAATTGCTCTTTTCCGTTGTATATTGATTCTCATGACGGATTTACAGGGAGAGCATGACTTCACCAACCAGTCTCCATTCTTCTAAGATAAGCAGTCCAATCTATCTTTCTGGTATGCTCACCTTTCCTTTGGTCATTATTTTATCTTTGCTTGCTTAATCTAAATCTTCTCTGGTTAAATAGTAATATGGTATGTCATGCAGTATCAACTGAGTCCTTAAAAAAGCAGACACATTACATCCAACATATTACTTGTTCTAGAATTTAAATGAATTAGCAAAGAGGGATATCAGGAGAATCTAACAGACTTGCATTAAATGAAATCATACCACATTTTCTTTCATTTTGCATTTACCTCTCTGGTTTATTTCTATGTTCTAATTTCTGCTTCTGCATTGCTGAGGTTAGATTTATGCAGCTCCAGATCTGCTGAATGTATGTCGCCATTTCCTCGTCTCCTGATGATGGTTGCTTTGGGTGTCATTTTTCAGATAAAGCACTATCAGTATTAGAATAGATATATGAAAAAACCTTACTACTCATCGTTCCAGTATTCTGCAATAGAATAATCAAATCTGTCTAATCTCAGTATAGCAACCTATTTCAGTTTTTCTTTCCTATTAGTTGTGAAACTTCCCATGTTCTTATATTTGTTGCTCTTACCTCTCTGATCATTGGTCTTGTGCAGTACAGTCTTACTGTATTACTGAATTTCAATGAAGTGAAAACTGTAAATGCAAAATTAACTAGAAAATGTCTGCTAAATGTCAGTGCTCATATTACTAAGCCATTCAAGGCTTCTGTCTAAGGTGCCTTCATTGAATCAATATCCTTACTGGTTTCATTCAACTCAGGCATGGCAGACTTAGGTAAAAAAGAAAAGATCAGGATCAGCTCAACAGGACCTAGAAGACCTCTGCTATCTTCCTGCTGTCTAAGTGAGCTCTGTTATTGACAAGTTTTTTTAAGTTCGTAGAAAATGGAAGTGCTGAAAAACTTTCCATCTGATATTCAGGTTTGTTATATTCCTTCATGATTTTGATAAGCATCACAGAAGAATGACAATCTCTTTATCTTTTCCCAAGGACCAACAGTTTATTCCCTGGGGTAAGTGAATGCTTTCTTATCCTTGCATGGATATCGATTTACTACTATTTTACAATACTTTCATTAAAACTATTTAATGCATATACAACCGTATACATATTTATTTGTATATATATAGAGAAAGAGATAAAAAGGGCTTACGCCTATTTATCAGTGCAGACTTTCCTACAGTTGCCAACTTACAGTGAGTAGTACAGCAGCTGGGTTGCAGTGTCATTTTTTCCCTTAAGAGGCAAATGGTTTTAGACCTATTTTCAGTGGGGATTTCATCACCTGTAATACAGTGACACTTCCTCATGACTGCAGGTCTATGGATTTGCTCTAAGATTTGTGTGACAGCAGTTTATTATGTGACTCCCTGCAGACTGTCTTTCCTGAAAAGGATGACAAGAGTGGTGATAATCCGTAATATCTTGTTGACATTGTACTTTGGCTCAGCCTCGGTGGGCCAGTTTCTCTAAGGTTCACTTTAATATGTTGCTTCAGTACTTGTGACTGTCTGGGGTGATGAAGGTAGGAAAAGGCAAGGGACTATGATAGTAATTTCCAATTATGCGTGATTAAAAAGTGTTAGAGCCTACTAATATCATACCCCTAAAACTTTCAGAGCCAGTTTGGACAGCAAAGGTCAAAACCCCCAAAACATTAAGTGACACTTAAGAAACTTATTGGAGAACAAAGAATGACTTAAATTTCCTATATGTACTCTCCTAGGAAACAGAAATACTCAGCTCAAATGAAAGACACTTGGGCAAGATTGCTTGGGAGTGCATTATGGTCTAGGATTTGTGATCAGGTTCCCCCATGTCATGAGAGTGGTGGCAAATGACTGCACTTACCAAAACAAATGAGGATGGCTTAGACCACACTGATAAAGGATTATATCGAATTGCCTTGCCTTGCATTTTCCAAGGACTAAGAGCAACGCACACATGATTGCCAGATATCAGCAACTTGCAGTGAAACCTGAATCTGAGCTCTCAGAGGGAAAAGAAGACAGAAAGGTTGCCAACCTCACAGCCATGTGGCAAGAGCAAGGCCTCAAGGAGCATAAGTCACAGTTACACCTTTTTACAGATATCTGTCTCACATGTTCTTAAAGATTCCCTGAGATGTAGAGACTCCAGTCATTCCAAACAGTCTATGAAGGTGCTGCATTCTCCTTTTTGGAAGTCATTTTTTCCTGAAGTCTCACCTGAGGTTTTCTTGTGCCCTTTTAAGACCATTGCCCCTAGTCTGTAATGAGTATAAGAAAAAAGGGACAATCTGAAATATTAAAGTGTGTGTACATATATAACAATTATGTCAAGAAAAAGAGGAACACACTCCGAAACAGGGACAGTTCTGCAGGGTAAGACCTTTAGATAAAGTCTGCAAATGACAGAAGTGAGCCTTTAAAATACTGTATTCCTTCTGGGACAGATGAAGCTCATTTCTGTCAGTGGCCTATATGCTATAAAATGGGTTAATATTGCAGAAACCTTTTTGATGCGTCCCTGTAATTAGCACAAAAGTATTATTATTGTAATTAACTTAATCCCTTAGTACCTAGTGCAGTTCATGACTGTAAGCAGGTTAATGTGAAAATTAATTTGTGCTAATTCACATAAGATCAGTGAAACCCAGACCAATCTGCCTGCAGTTGCATTTTGTGGAAAAACAGTATTTTTATGAGACTTACACAATGCACTGAAGTTTCAGGAATGTCACATAAACCCAACTCAGCTTTCACCTGCAATAATGCCCTTGTGATAGTTCTCTCTCTTCTTTAGGTATATTTACTGTGAAATTCACTCAAAAATAAGTAATGTACTAGTTCTTGATATAGAAATTAAAGGCGTAAAAGATTTGGGCAGCTTTTCTGATGTGACCTCTGTGTGCTTCAAGGGGATGGTTGCTCTCCCCAGAGACTGTTCTGTGGAGTGAGTTACTTTTTCATTTTGAGAGGGTTATGTTTGACTTAAAGGCCATAGAGCTGCACTTTCCTCAATGCTACATACACGGATAAAAGAAGATGAAACTCTTTCATGCACAAGATCTTAAATGCAAAAGATGGTAGGAAAGTTCAGAGGGAGCTGCACTCTCCCCTTATCTTGGACATAGGCAACGTGGCAAAATAATAACAATTCACTAACAAGAAGACTAAGAGAGAACGTGGCTGAAGTTAAGCCAAATCAGGGGTTAGTTCAGAGTCACAGGACAGGAAGAGAGGAAATAACAGATTTCGGTTCTTGCTGTTTTTATCCTTTCCCTAAGAAGTAATGTTTTGCACTGGACAGAATTGCTGTTCCCTGAAGGCTGAAGCAATATTCACCAACTGCCAGTGCAGCAGGCCAGTTACGCCTCACAGACTGACCTAAGCTTTCTTGTAAACGGGACTCCTCTTGCACTAGGACCACAACTTAGCTGCCTAGGGTTTTCTTCTCTCTTTGGCAGCCTGTGTTATGGTAAGCTTTTGCAACTTCCATAGTTTGTCTTCTTTCAAAGGTCTACAGTCCTGTCTGACTGTTACGAAGGCCTAGAAACATCGTTCCTTCAGTTGAGACCTACAGCCTTTGGTGATTGTCCTGCAAAGATGAGCTAATGAAATAACCTTCAGACTACTGAGGGTAATTTTCTAGGGTCCTGAGAGAAGCTTACTCACTGAGAACTGAGCTCAGAGTTACTGTCTTCTAGAGGGACTTGTCTCTCAACCAAACAGGAGTGGGGAGACCAGCCTTCCTAGGCTTGCCCTTAAACACAGTGTCTATGCTATGTCCTTTCTGTCCCCTGTGCTCAACATGACTAAGCAAAGCCCTGATCTTGCCCTCTACTGACCCTTTCTGTGACAAGCTGAGGATGTTAATTCATTACCCTGGATTTTACGGGGAAAAACATCTTACGAGGTCCTTGCCCTGCCCTTGTCCCAGGAGCGGTTCTGCCAATACGACTCCTTGTGGGACTGCACTGTGACCTGGGCTGTTCAGTGATCAGAGATAAAGATTAGCCCTTGTTTTGAGCCTTATCTCTGTGATCTCCCTCTGCAATAGCCTGTTTCCAAAAATTTGGATAGAAAACTTTTGAAAACTTTTGAAGCTTGTTGGCTTCAATTTGTCTCCCTTCTCAGAGCAGACATCCCTCTGAAGAGTGGCCCATGACCATTCCAGGTGTAATTTGGAATAATCACTTAAACTTGCCTTTTCACAAGGCCATTTAGTTAAAATCTGGTAGAGAGAGGCTCCGTTGGGAGTAGAAACATCAGAATAAAGTGAATATAGGACAGTGAAACAAACTCTTTTTTTTTTTTATAAAATGTAGCATATGGCTTAGAGGATGCTACAGGCCATATTGGTGTAGTTTTTTTTTTTTTGATACTGTATTTATGTAATATGTAAATATGTATTTATTAAAGGACAATAGAAAAAGCTATATTATTTTATTTAAGAGAAATAAAAAGATGAGAATGTCTAACTATACAAAGCTTAGAAGAGACATAAGAGGAGTTGTTAATGACCTTACAAACACAGCTTTAAAATCTTTTATTGTCAAGCTTTCAGCAGGGCATAATAGTTCAGTTCGTTACAAAAAATATATGTCTTTGAAATTACAAGCCTAGTTTGACTTTCATGTGTTATTAGCTCTCTGTGGGATTGAAGCATTTAAATTGATTGCAATGAGACATTAGCAGACACTATTACTGCAGCAAACTATTCCTGCTTTGAGAGGGCTGGCTCAGGAGGGCTCTAAAAGCATCCCAGATGACAAGGAATATCTTGTATGGGGCACGGAGAAACAAAACCGCTCTGTGCAGTGTTGCCACATAGCCTCACTCATGCAAACTTTTTTAACTTTCGCTGCAAATTAAATAAATTCAGCAAATGAGCAGCCTCCGTCTTTCCTTACTGCTCTATGTCAGCAGCTTGCTTTCTTTTCTCTCTTTCCTCCTTTCTCCACCCTTTGATATCGAATTATGTCAAGGGCACTAATCATGCCTCCCAACAGTTACCCTGTTTTCATGTGGCCTGTAAGATTTTGCATATGCTTGTGCATGTATACACACATCCTTTTGTTTATTCATTTGTAGAGATTGCATAATCTAAATTTCTAAGGCAAGCACACTGGGGAAAAAAAAAAAAAAGGAAAAGAAAAAGAAAAAGATTATGAAATGCTCTCAGTAGAAATCATTGAAAATGTGGCAGCTGCTAAGAACCACTATGAGTTTAATGTGTTCTTTTCCCCTAAAGGTTACTATCCTTGCTGGCCAAAAAAACAGCTGTAGCATGCTCATGAAGGGTAAAAAAAACGTGGAGAAGGCAGCATTGCCCTTTGGCAGTTTGATGCCTTGCTGGAAGGCTTGTCAACCTTATTTACATTTTAATTTCCATGCCAGTGTCTACAATACTTTACATTTGGGTTCCGCTTTAAAGCATCTCCTTCACCGTAATCCCGAAGACCTTTACACGTCTGCCCCCGTCCCCTCTGGGGCTGCAGCCCCAGCTTGCTTAGGCAACCACAGGACCAGCAGCAAGAAATATCAAGCTGAGGATGACATTTATGCAAAGGGTTGGCTGCACATAAGGTAGCCTTTTCCGAATGTTTTCTGTTTCCTGCAGGGCATTGAAGAGTGGTGCGTGAAACGGCCACATCCTGCTAGAGGAGAACGCAAAAGGCAACTGGGGTCCCTGTAAGACTGGAGCAAAACTGGTGGCGTGTTCAAGTGGTGACCCCTCGGAGCTGGGAAAATGGACAGTGACTAATTAACATTGACATTAATCTTGCCCACCAAGTGGCACCAGGACGTGGCAGGATTCTACCCACTGGCCTGGTTAGGGGACCTTGAGCATCAGCACCCACGTCTGCAAATAAATCATGGCACAGGCACGGAAGCACGATGCGAGTGTTACCCACCAGCCTGTCAAGCTGCTATAAAAATACAGTCTTTCTTAGATCCCGAAGAATGACAGCTGAAAATATACACAGATAATACAAGGTTTTGTGAGAACTATCTCTGCTATACCTTTGGTCATTGAAGAAAAGACTGTAGTGAATACAGAGAAGTTTTCAAAACTGCTGAAAGAGCCCTGAAATAGAAAGTGGTGTTTTTATCATTTCTGGCTAATGCTTTCTAATGAGATCACCACTTTGGGATTTCCTAATAATGAGAAGAAAAATAAATTAAAAAAATCTCAAAGTTACAGGAGACACCTCTGGGGACACGGACACTGTAAAGTAATTTTCTGCAAGAAACTATTTTTGATCCCCCACACCAAATCTTTGCGTCCTTACAGTTACGAACACCAGTTACAAGAACAAGCCTTTGGGTAGGCTGCTTAGGGTTAAATGAAATGCCATTATTAGGGGAAGGGTTTTTCTTTTCCCCAGGTCAGATTGCAGGGACAATAAGAGCTAGATTTCTGTTCACATGTCTGCTTTCTGGAACCATCTCAGAGTTTTATTACTATATTGCACAGGAATACAGGGAGCTGGAGTTTTATTTTCCCTCAAGTGTCTTTTTCAGTTCATCATCATGGAAAGCCAAATTAAACAAAAAGCATCATGCCTAGTTCACTCTGTGAGTCTTTCCAAAGGGACATATGGAAACATCACCAGGGTAGCAACTTAAAATTTACATTTCAAAAGTTAATTTCAAAGCTTTCTTGAGCACAGGTAATGGCATTTGTCCACATCACTTGTCTGACAAAATGCAACAAATAGCTAAACAAAATTTCTCCTATTTTCTACTCTATCACATTGGTCATGCGGACCATTTTTCTGTTTGCAATTATACAAATGCATACCAATACCTGTCCTCTGGTGTCAATAGCTTAATGTAAAACTATTGAGAAACTGGATTCAGACTGATAATATCAAAGTCTATTTATTCATATTTACATAACATTTTTGTTATTAACCCACATGTTTTCTAAGAATATGAGGAACCACAGTTAACCATCATTAATAATCTTGGTAATCAAGTGCATTTCACAAAATGAAACATCTTTTTTATTATTATTATTATTAATTATAAGAAAGGAGGGCTGTACTAAGATGCAAAAATCTCAGCCACAATAAAAAGGTCAAACAGATCCTTCCATGCTTTTTCTTCCCACTGCCTTTTAAAGAGCAGTAACAGCATTTACATATAAAATAGCAATGTTGCATAGTTTAAATCCTTAAAAATAAATGAGATATCTATATACCAGTGGTCATCCTTATCAACACAGTGACTACAGAAGATTCATGCATTGCACATCTGTGTGGACATATTAATAGCTCTTCACTACAGGGCACAAAAAAGTCCTTGGCTGGCTACAAGCTGAGGAGGATCTAGATGCAAGAAGGTTCTTCTGAGTTCTGCTGAAACACAAACTGACTATATGAGCACTAGTTCTTACACCTTCATAAAAGAGCATGTGCCCATGAAAACAGAAACTATTTAACCTTTATTTCTTTCGTTTACTAGTCTGTTTACTGCAGATCAGGCATCCTTTATTTTAGGGATGGGTCACTGCAAGCACAAGGATATAAGGATTGAAAATGCCATAATTTCTGGTGGATGGCACCATGCTGTCAGTCTGTAATTTTATCGCTGGAGGTGGCTGTCAACCTCCCTTATGCTTGGTTTATCACAGATTTTTAAGGGACAGAGTGCTGACCTAAGAATAAAATCTGGCTTGGATATCTGAGGGCTAAAATTGAGGACCTGTGAAATAAATGGCTGCATGAAACTGTGATGATTTGAGTTGTGTTGCTTTTCATCATCACAATTTTACTATAAAAATAAGAAGGTACCAATATTAACAACGATAAAGAACGAGAAAAACCTGGAGAGGCAGCGATTGGCTGTCCACAGCTAAGAAGAAACTAAGCTTTTGAAGAGATCCAGGATCAAAGTACCTGGGAAATGTCAGCTGGATTGCACTTTTATCACTTTTTAAAGCTCAAGGCAGTAAGTAGGGGAGAACAAGCTACACAACAGATCAGAGGCAATTATCAAAGTAATCCCATTTGGCTGTAAAAATATCTAGTCATTTAATACTGCTAAGCCTTGTTTGTAATCACAGGGCTTAATGAGAACAACTTATTCTGAAAGGAAAGAAGGGAAATCTCTAGAGAAGAAAGAGTACGAGGGAGGAGATAACAAATGCAAGGAAATCTGAGGTTTTAAGTTCTTCTACATAGGTCATATTCTCTTGATTGACAGAGGAATTCTTGATCCACCACCCCAATGCCAAAACCAGCTAGACGATTCTGAAAGTTTATTTCCACATGCTGTGCAGTACAGGCAAAAGTCTCTTAGTTAAGGAAAGGCCGCTTTTCTTTGAATGAGGTTCTGTATAACTTCTTACAGGAAAGAGTTCAGTCTTTAGGCTACGGGAATAAATAATTATGATCTATAATTTGCATTGCTCAAAAGAATTCTGCAACAAACAAATTCTAAGCAAGCTGTTGGCAGATTTGAACAGGGGAGAGAAGGTGTTGGGCAGAAGTAGTGTGGTTTATTTCAAATGTCAAACAACAAGAATAATACGAAGCAATTTAACATCTGGGAAGAGTCACATGAATATTCATGCATCCTTTGAGAAGTCTGGCTACGTTTTGCCATTTTTATTGCAGATGGATATCAAATCCTAAACACTGTGGAATATTTTGGTCCAAAGCGAACATTATTGATACACTTTGGAGATTTACGTGATTTGAAACAGTGGGTCTAATTCACAGAGGTTACACACACAAACAACATACAAGCAGAACTCTGCCTTTCCTGCAGAATTACAGAACTGATACATCACAGTGATGAGATAATTTATGGTTAAACACTTAAATCCTTTAGAATGAGAAGATCATTAGAATAAATAAAATATTCCACTGGTCTGTGCTAATGTCCCCACACTCACATTATCCTCCCTAGTCACACTGCTGTTGAACAACTGGGTACAACCATGTTTAATATCCGACTCCTTGATTGTGGCAGTGCCCACTATGGCTGTGGGTCTGTCAGCATTTTCACAGGTTTATAACCTTCATAAAAACTCATGGAGTATAGAAATGAGTCAACTAGTACTTATAATTGCTGGCATTTAGCACCAGAGAAGATGACTAAGAATCTATATTTGAAATTCCTAGAATTGGCAGAGTCCAAGTGCAAATTCCAGGGAAGATCAACTAAGCACTGCATTTTTCTGAATTAAATTAAATTAACTGTGTACAGCTTACTGATCGTAAAAGTTTTAGGTGATCACTCATTGAGTGTAGGAGCCTGCAACTCATTGTTTTCTCCAGAAACATTACAAACATATTCGGATATCTTGCAAAATGAGTATTGCTTTGCCTTGGTTTTCCTTGAACATAAACATTGTCATGTTTGGCATTTAGCTTCCTGCCCTTTCATGAACAGAGGTGGTTGCAATTCACATTTTTAGAAATAATGTTTAGGAAATTCCCTGGGGCGTCATTTTCGGTGGCAGATGTCATGTGTCTCATAAGCTCAAATATACTTACACATCATTTCCCATGGTCTTTCTCTTCAGTAAGCTTAACCAAGCTTGCAAAGAAAAAAAAAAATGCAACAAAAATGTAGGGAATTAATATTGTTAGGTGTCAGATGTTTCAATATCAAAATAAGTGTTTCCTTTTTTTTTTTAAAAAAAAAGGAATATCCCAGCATCACATTGATTTTATTTATACATGGGAGCTTGAACAATGCATCTGAAACCTGGTTGATCTTTCAACACTCCATGATAAAACAAATTACAATTATATTGCCTTTTATCCGATAGGATCCTGGTACTTCACTAACTTAATGCAGCACAAAAATCGTTAATCAATGGGATCCACCTCAAGGGTGGCAATCACAACTACAAAGGTGCTGTAAATAAATCAAAGAACAGAACAGTGGTTAAAATAAAAAATCTTTGATTTGCCTGTTTTCAGGAGTACGTGAGTAGGTATAAATGGGACCAGATTCGGGCCCTTCATGTTTCCAGATTGGTGCTTATGCCTTTACAAATCCCATGACTTGAACTGGTTGACTGCCTCTAAAATTTGAATTCATATGATCGGTCTGCATGTTTCATTCAAGTCTCTAATTTATGTTGGGCAAAATAATAAACTAAAGATGTTTCTTCACTGAAAAAAAACAATCCCTTCTTAATCCAAGCACAAATTTCCTTTACGGATACCATTTTCTGGCAAACATTAGCCCCTACACCCCCAGTATCCTTCCCTCCCTCAATTGGCAGTTTTGAGCAACTGAAAATTGAGGTGGAAAAAGGGGAGGAGTAATATAAATATTTGCATAATCAACAAGTATTTTCATCAAATGTTTACAAATGTTTTCAGGAATACAGAAGAACAAGATGAATCTTTCATAACTAGAGAGTCCACAACTCAAATGTGATGAAATTTGAACTGGGATGAAAGAAGGCAAAAGTGAACAAGTAAACAATTCCTTTAACTTAAAAAAAAAAAAAAAAAAACATTTTAGAACACCTCTAAGTGTTCTAAAAAAAAGAAAAAGGTTTCTAAGAGGCAGATTTCAAAAAAAAAAAAAAAAAAGTGAAATGAATATTTTTCCACATCTGGAAAAAACCTGTTTTTTTAAACCCGGTTGCATGCTTGGATAGGTATGCCCTTCACTGGAGAATTTAACTCTTATCATCGTAGCTCAAAAGAAGAAATACCAGATACTTCTGGTGAGGGAAGGGCTTCGCCTGACGCCACCTCCTCATAGGAGTACACTGCATTTCTGAACTGCGGTCTGACCCAAAGCCAGCAGCAGCCTGCATGCACTGGCACTTCTCTCCACAGCCCTCAACAGAAGAACCTGCTCCAGGACAAGGATAGTCTCTGTGATACCAGATACCAGCTATAAAACCAGGATAATAGATTCCTTTATGGAGGTGTATTTTGTCAGTGGGAGACACAGAGATCTCATGCAAACAAATTTATATTAACAGTGCTGTAAACAAATAGAAAAAAGTACTTAGCTAAAAAATCAAAGGGTATGGGTACTGTGTACTGATGGCAATGGTATTTATCTTAACTCAGCATCAAGTGGCTTTCTTGAAAGAAGTAAGAGATTTTCATGAGTGAGTAATACTTTCATTACATTTCTTATAAAATGCTAGGTAGAAAAACTGGCTCTTTGATATTACTAGCAGCCCTGAGTGTTTTTCCTAGTCTTTGTACACATTACTGAACAGAGTGGAAATGTTTCTGAGAGTCAAATTTACTTAAAATGTAGAAATAAATAGCTACAAAGGAGAAAAAAAAAAAGAAAGAAAAACAAAAACGCAACTAATACAAACTGATTGCAGTCTGCCTGGCAAGATCACTCTTTTATGGCTGTGCTTCAGCATGGGGTTGCACACAGCACCGTTGAATCAGTTCTTTATTATTTCATAATGCTAAAGGTTATTACCACAACACAAAAAATGGGATAATAGCAGATTCTTAAATTAGCATTTGCTTAGGTCAAACTCTGGTGCACTAATCTCTTCCTTTAAAAGCAAGCACAAATAGTACTGTAAATCCAGCTACAGAGTGTTTTTTTCTGTCATTCCAAGTAAGAAACATTTCATGGGAACTACAGGAAGGAATGAGAAGGGACACACCATGCCTCATTCTGTCACTATGCAGATTTCTCAAATCCAACACAATGTCCAGTGTGGTGCAAAGATGACATTAACTTTCAGGATTTTAGAATTATTGTCAATCTAGATTACTCCCCCGTTTAGCTACGTGGATAGAAAAGTTCTGCTAACAGTAAGAAAATATTCTGGGAACAGGGACTGGATGTGGAGTTTTATCTAATGAGCACCTGGGTAAGTCCTGTGTAGCAGAATAGGAATTACATATATTTTTCCCATGTTGTACCAAATAAATATTGCTCTTTAATTTTCTTTATGTCAAAGAATAGTTTGAAGGTTGCCCAGGACAGATGACAGTGTGATGTTGTTCAGAGAATGAGTGAATCTGCCACCAGTGAGTACCACTACTGTTTGGGTGCTAATAAGTTGAACATATCTTCTAGATCTCTGATTATTCCAGGCAGGGCAAAAAATCGAAGACCAGAGGAACAGCAGGTGTTTTTATAGGAGTGTTTTCCACCTGCAATCTCATGTGGTTACAGTGAGTATCTCTGGTATTATATGACAGGGTGTCCTCAGCAATTTTTTCTTCTGTAACACATACTCCCACTAAAGCTGAGTTGAAAACTACATTGAGAGCAATGCACAGGGGCTACGAGTGCATCTTGCTCTTGGGAGGTGCATTTAATACCTGCCTGCGTGAGTCAAAGTTGCAAGGTCTTACCAGGCAAACTAGAGCAGGTCCTGGATCTGAGCTGAATCCTACATCTCTTTATGGGCAGCTTCTCTGGCGTGGTAGCTGCTCTTAGATGGAGGCAATGCTATAGCACCCAAAACCTTTCTGGCTGTGCATTAAGACCACACTCTTGCATCTCCCTCTGAGTCCATGGGAAAACTCCATCTAAAGCTGAATTGAGCAGCTTATCTCTTCAAAAGGACCCTTGACTCATGCTTGACTCATGTTATTCATGCTGTTAGGCACCCAGACTATATTACATAGCATGCAGAAGGCAGAGCACTTGTATCACTTTGTTTCATTGATGCAAGACTACTCTTGATTTCTCTTACTGAATTCCCCAGAACCAGGGTCTGTGATTATGGAATAAACCTTTCTCACCTGGAAGGTTTCAAGGCCAGACCAACTTGCTTGTTGTCTTGACTACCAGCATCAATCAAGCTGCAAGGGTTATGTACTTTGCCCTTTTTATTTGATTTTTTTCTATCCTTCTTCAAGTGGTAGGAATATTTAAGGAGACAAGATTGCTTACATTGATTTTTTTAAATTAAATTAGTGCAATGCAATCAGATGCCAACACACCAACAGCCATTAAACAACCTGCACAATTAAACCTATGAACAAACAAAACCTTGCACCTTTGGGATGTGTTATACTTAGGAGTGATTATTTCATTGGTTTTCTAACTCGAACATCCTATTCTGGTTGTAAAATCATACAAGATCTAAAAAGATCTCTTACAGCAGGATTAAGCATTTGTCTGTGTCTCACTTCTAGCCCAAGGTACAGACCAACATCAAAGAGCACACTGTGTTTATGAACACATGTTCTCTCTCTGCTCTCCTTGGAAGATTTTTCTTTTTCACGCACTGTGTTTGACAATCCTTAAAAAGATGTTTCTCTGCCTATCTTTCTGGTCATTGACAAAAAAAAAATCTATTTTTTCACTGATGCATTATCTTTCACTATAAAATTCTGTGTCTTTCCTGCTGAAAAGTTACTTGAGCTATTGTTGACATCAAGGATGCTACATGCTAAACTATCATTCCAGCCCATTTTTCCACTGAAGAACTTCTCACTAAAGCACATTATTAGGATTATTTAGGTCTGTATGGCCTCATTTTATACTATCATGACTGCTAAAGTCAAATATGGGAAGGCTATAACGTAGGCTGCAATATCAATTTATTAGTCTGACTGCTCAGTAAGGAGCAAGAGATATAACATATGTTCTTTATAGTTCTATGGACTATAGGTTTCTGTACTTAACAGTCAGTTTTATGAATGCTTCCATTTATTTAAAAGTATAGTTGCTGTGCTTGTGTGTGTAATGCCAAGAAATGGAGAAGATATTACAAGCACACTAACATGCACGTTTGCACACCCCTCTAAAATCTACACTCACTTTTGCCATAGATAAAAAGCATAACATACACTACACAATTATATTTTAGCTGTCTTTATTGCAAATTGGAGAATAACTAACCAGACAGTAAACCTGGGTTAACCAATACCTTATTTCATGCAAATTGCTGGCCCTTAGTTGCCATGGAACCTCATAGCTAACCTGAAGATCAACAGATGAGAGGTATTTCAGAGAAAAAAAAATAGGTTAAGAATATAAAAATACTCCACAGTTAAGGACCTCTGTTGGGCATGTTTTACCCCTTCCTTTATATTTCATATAAAAGCTAACCTGAACATAGGTGCTTAGGCTGGTGTCAGCTGTAACTAAAGGGCAAAAGCAGAGAACAAGTGTAGCCCGTTTGCAGCGAGATACAAACGTACAGACTGCTGTCATCTGTGGCACCTTTGGTAACTAAGTGATTTAAGGTATAGTTCTCCATGAAGTGCACTGCAGGGGCTTACTGTAGAGGTGGGAGGCATGGATTACGGGAGCACACTCATCTCCAGATAAAACAGCCTTCTAGACCAGAAAGGATTTAAAATACATTTTCTAGTCACTGTTGCTTTTCCTTTAGCAAGTGCCAGACTGTGACCACAAAGGAAAAATAGGCACGCACACAGAATAATATGTAATTTTTGCCATGTTCTCTGGCTATTTTCCATTCAGTCTTATCTGGATAGGACTTCAAGAAGCTGTTTTCATCTGTGCCCAAGCCTCCACATCATTGCCTGCAGACTGAACTAGTTGATAGCTTAATTTATTGTGTTATAACAAATAGCAAGTCAGGAGCACTGGTGCCCCTAAGAGCCATATATACAATATCATAACTTTCTACTTTTGGGGTTGCTTTTCCTATCCTAATTTATACTTCCTACATTGCAGCACATACATTTACGTGGTTAAGGTTCAGACTGCTGAGATTACACCATACTGATGTATGTAATATAAATGCCTAGACAGATGGATGCAGTATCACAGATTTCTAAAAGGAGGAGAACTTGCAAAATCAGAAGCTCACACTTCAAGAAAACTCATTTGCTAGCACAGGGGTCACTGGAAATAGAATGTGATACTTAAAAAAAAAGAAAAATGTTCTCAAGTAAAGCACTGCTGACACCGGTGTATACACGTTCCTAGAAATGGGAGTCCAGCCTGCTAGGTTGTCTGGAAATGATGTGAGAGAATTATGTTTTTTTTCAATGTTTTAATTAATAAAAAGTGCAAATCTCTTTTGCAAAAGAAAAAAAAAAGTCTGTGGCATAGGCCACTTTGCAAATACCCTTCCCTTTTAAATAAAAACAAGAAAGAAGATGCTAAAATGAGGCATCTTATTAATTATACCAGTATCTGTCCTGCAGCTTTGATGCTTCACACACGGAACAGATTATTTCTAGGTGCGAAGTAGCAATGCAAGTTTAAATCACTACAGAGTAAGCAGTCTGGACGTCTCACAGATGAGACAGTCTCTCTCTGCTACTGATAATAAAGCAATAAAACAACAGGTGCCATATCCTCTGGGTATTTCTGGTAAAAGGAACTTGCTTTTCCTACTAAGGGAGCGAAAGACCAGCACAGAGAGACAAAGCGGGTGACTTTGGTATCCCTTTGGTAATACTGCTATGGAAAAAAAAGCAAAGTAAAATTGCCACTCCTTAATAACTGGTTGTTTTGAGGAAGGATACAAGTATTGTACAGCAATGCTAACATTGCTATTTAGTAAACTATTCCATTGCTTTTTGCTTAAAACAAAAGGAGTTATATTGCTGGCTTATTGCTCTTCACAGGTTCCTGGAGAGATAACATGGATACATATTAAGGCAGCTTTCTTAAAAAATGTAAAGGTCATAATGAAGCAAGTAATAATTCAAGTAAAGAATCTAAAGCCATAGAAATCCATAAA
Source organism: Nothocercus julius (assembly GCA_013398735.1). Taxonomy (NCBI): domain Eukaryota; kingdom Metazoa; phylum Chordata; class Aves; order Tinamiformes; family Tinamidae; genus Nothocercus; species Nothocercus julius. The sequence continues at coordinate 4,448,297 of VZSV01000042.1, forward strand.
GTAATGAATATATGATAGGAAAACACTTTTCCCTACCTAGCTGTGCTATACTATGCTCTCTCACAGTTTCTTTCCTTGCCTTTCATCTTACACTTATAACAGCACTGTTGTTATGCAAGATGGGGAATCATTCATTTTAATGTAAGACTAAGGCATATTACCACAAAAGCAGAGAGAGAGGCTACCATTTTGCTGATTAACTAATTAAAAAGCTCTACGGTATCAATTCTTTGTAGTCCCTTGCTGCACACAAAAGATTTAATGCTGCATCCGAAAAGGCACATGTACATAAAAGCCAAGAATTTGTTAACACTCCTGATTTCAGTTCTTTCCTTTTCTTCCTTGTGCTGCAAAAGATACAGCCCTCACTCCTTTCAGCTGCTTAAAAAAAATAATGATAGGTAGATTTGCTCATTTGTAGCTTCTTTGAACCACCGACACACTGACTGAAGGAAAGTAACTTCAGCCAGAAAAGAGATCCCCACAGCACCACGGTGAATAATTCATCATCGCATTTTCCTTTTCATCTCCTTTTGTGCCAGTAACGTGCATGACTGCAAATATTGTAAAGCCTAAGAGCAGCCCCAGACAAGGACAAAATACACATAAAACTAGCAGATTACCCAGCTTATATAAAAGCAGCTCTGACCCAGGAGAAGCCCCATCACTCACCCAAGAGAGATTTCACTGGGACACAAGCGGAGCGCAGGCACCGATCGCCGCTTCGCAGGACCCTCCGTGCGCGGTTCCCCTGCCTGCCGCTCACTTCTCACTTGCCTTTATAACTAAGGCAACCGGCAGCATTCGGCTGCTGAACCTGATGAATTATGAAACGGTGGCTCCCAGGCTCTCATATTTTACATCACAGGGGGTGGTCATCCGGCACGCACGCTGCCTGTGTACATATCTCCCGCTATACCTCATCCTCACAAACACATCGGCGCTGGCAGCGGTGGCAGCAGTCGGTGCTCGGGATGCGCGAGCGGAGCCGGGCGCGCGCTCCCACCGTGCCCTCGCTACCTGCCAATCACGGCACCTTGTTAAGGTGGGACGATGGAGAAGCCCTCCACCTGATAGGATTTCTTCCCTTAAACATTTCTCAATGCAATGTGAAATGTATCTTCCAATCTCCTCTCAACACCTCCTTTTTTAGTCTTCATAAACTATTCCCTTCTTAAAGACACAGCTCTTGTGCAGTGACTAACACACATCTCAACTCCCACTATCACAAATGGAAATCATCCAGGAAAACTCCTTGGATATTAATATAAAATTAACCTAAAATCATTGCTTCAGGTAAAGTGACTACTAAAAGCACATGCTAATTGGGTAAAATGATGTGTACATTTAAATATATCGCTTATAAAATGCTGATAGGTCTTCAGGATGACCTATAAATTATATATAAATCCAATGCTCTTCTCTAATGCGTTCTCTTTATATATTCCTGTACTATTTTTAAAATAAAAGTATACATACAAAGCAATAGAATCAAACCACCAGAACTCACATTAGTCAATTAAACTGAACAATTTTAAATGGGATTAATTACAGCAACAGCAACAGCAGTCGTTTCACAAGTACAAATGAACATTCAGAATTCGCTCCTAGCAAGCAAAGCTGACTGTGGTATTGGTACTAACAGGGATCGGTCATGGAAAAGGAATTTTGTATGGAAAGGTTTTTTTTTGGAAAGAATAGAAGTTGCTCTTCCATTGTTCTACAGGATTTTTGTATACGTTTTACACAAATTTGAGGCTATTTGCGGGAGCGGAGGGTGCGTTTGAACACTCTGGGATGACTCCATTTGCCCATTGCTGGGCCACCGTTGTGACAGGGCTCTACTCCGGGCCTGAATGCGAATGCGACCCGGCTGCTCATTCCCGGTGCCGTAACGTTGTCCCGAGATTGGCTCTGCCTCCCAAAGCCGGCGAGCGTGCCTGGGCATGGCCAGGATGCCGCTCCACCAGCAGCTGAGCTGGGGAATGCAAACGAAGCCCGCGCGGCCGCTCGAGGTGGAAACCCAATCCTTGCCTGCACCTGGAGCGACTGATGTGCGTCACCACGTGGGAGCGCGGGGTTGCATTTCATGCATAGCAAAAAGCAAGTCCTATATATACGCCTCGTCTCCCCTCTGCAGCTGCTTGCTTCCCCCTCCTTGTTTGCAGCACCTTCATCACCAGAGCACACAGCATCAGAGCAACCGTTTCGATGTCCCTCGGAGGAAGGGGTGGCTGAGATCCAGTAACTGGGTTCTCCAGCGATGCTAGCTCCAAAAATCCAATATGGGCAGAGAGACAGAAAATATCCACATGACAGACTTCAGCTCAGTGACAAGAAGCAGAAAGATCTGTGCCACTGAACTTTGCCTTGCAGATCCAAATATCTCATGGACATACACTTTGGTTTGCAAGTCATGAAGGTCCTCCAAAATGGCCCAAGAACAAGTGTTTTTTTTGTTTGTTTTTTGTGTGTGTGTCTTAGAGTTTCCTGACATATTTTTCCTAAAATATAGGGTTTAAACCATACAGATCAGAGTATCTAGTTTTCCTTTTGTTTTTCACTTTAGCCATGCAAGTTTGAAGAGGTCCCTAAAAAAATCTGTAAATGTGACACTGATTTCTAATAATTTGATGGGCAGGATGAAGGCATAAGTCATATTTGATTGAATCTCCTTGACCAATACAGCATTCACCTCAAAATTCAGCTTACAAGTATTGAATTACAGGGTTTTAAGGCTGACCATTATCACAATAATGTAGCACACTGCAATATTTTATAGCTTTATGTAGGTGGCATGCATAAGACAAAGCCTGTGGTATTACACAAGAGCCACAGAAATATTGCAACCTCATATCACACTCACTTGCAGTATTTATTTACTTCTCCTGGTTTCCATGTTATCTTTCCATGGAAAGTATTTCATAGCAGCTAGTGCCACAATATTCAGTGATGTGATGAATAATAAATGAATAAGTCAATGAAGCCTGCTACCTCCTTGGTGAATGGATACACTTATCTCACAGCCCATGTCCTCTAGGCTCTGCTCATGCATTCTGCTGCTCAGTGTGAGGTTTCGTATTTGAACTTTCTCACTTCACTGACAGGTGTGTGAAAATCATGTATGGGTGTCAGATTTATATATACATATATACAAATATAGTACGTATTTTTAAAGGCATTTGTAACAAAGTCATTTGATAATGCCTTCAAGGTTCTTTGCTTCAAGCTGCACATCAGATGTGATTTAAAAATGAAATGACAAAAGCCTTCCCATTTTCTGCCAAAGCACGACTTCGTTCATCCATAGCCATGTGGAAAAAAGTGACTACTCATAACAGAGTCATTTGCTACTTAAAGAGAATGCAAAGATCAGTGGGGAAAAATCAGGGTTACAGCTCACAAGAAGCTAAGGAGGCTTTAATTTAAGAGCAGCTACACGCAATTTTGATTACACCAAGGTCGAAGATTAAATAGTGGAGTTAACACTCTGGGACCTCCAAAATGGAGGAGTGCCAGGTCACTAAATATGTGTTAAAACAGATGATTTTGAGGCTATTCTGGATAGTATGGCCAATCAGTACACTAATCATTAATTCTGGCCAAATGCCCTAGGAAGTAATCCTGCAAACTAATGAGGTATTTAGTACCTCTCATTTAGCAATTAGACTCTTCAATTCCTTCAGTGAATTTGGTCAGATTTACACTGCTAAAAAGAAAACCTTTTCATTACAATAGCCTGTAGAAGGCCCCATCAGGAAGTATCCTCAAAGATAAAAGCCTGCAAAGCCACTAACTTGGATCTCTCTTCCTATCCCAGATAGAAATTGCCTATGAACTTAGCTCATTCTGAGATCCCACTTTTTCTTTCAGGCTGCAAATGGCCTAGCACACTTGTGAAGGTCATTTAGTACATTTGCTAAAGGGCACCACTTGTTACGCAGAATTTCACTGCCTACGCTTTATGAAGGGTGGCCGGCTGAGAGCACATCATTGTTGTACCTTTGGAACACAGAAATCCATTAAACTTTTAATTCTGTCTGAGATCATTGAGGATTTTTTAATTTCACAAGTCACCGCAAAGCCTTAAAATGAATATAAGCCCTGGCTTTGGATGTCTGTGGTCTGAATCCACTGAAAATTTGTCTGTACATAAACGTATGGGAAATAGTACCATAAACTGAGTCAGATACAGGATTTCATTGCTGTAACCTACGTACATCATGCACTGCAAAATAAACAGCAGTGACAAAGTAAATGAACCTAATTGCTACAGCAAGGTTATGGAAAAATTCATTTCCTCTCAGTATTGCATATTTTCCATTTAGGAACAGCTTTTAAACAGAGTTTCAGTTTATAAGATCAATTCTTATGAGTACAAATGACTAAAACTATATATTTAGATTAGTTAATAAATAGTTTAAATAGGGTTTTGAAGTGGAATGTACAAGTGCTATTTCTGCAATATTTTTCTGAATTACAGTACTTTTCTTCCACAAGTGACATCCTTTTTGCTGCAAGGGCAGACTGCAACCTCAAGTTCTCTTTCTGAATGAGGACTGTGTTTCAAAAAATACCAAAAAAAAAAAGGAATTAGAGAGAATATTCAGCTAGGTCTGAATGACAGACACCCTAGAGAGTGGTTCTAGTTGATAAAGGGCAACAAATAGAACTTGCTTTACTAGTTAGGGAGGCTGAACTCTCTTAGTGGGGGCTTCATAGCCTCAAGAATATGAATGGTCTTATTAGTACTAATGAAGAGCTGCTAACAGGAAGAATGGACAGGTAGCACTTTCTCTTTGAAGAAGGTGCCTGGGTTTTGATTTGAAAAGCCTTTATACTACCCCAGGAACCTGGGATGATACAGCACTCCATTTAAAAGCCAGTGGGTTTCCCAGTGGCAGTCTGAGACTTTGTACAAATGCTGCCTTTCTGTGCACCTTAGATCAGTTCAGGTGGTTTAGGGAACTGGAAACTCTGATGCTATAGCTGAGGATTCAAAAATATTTTGTTTTGCTGCTTGGCCTTTCATTTCCCCTTTACGTCTGTGTTGCTCATGGTTTTCTTTCTGTTATTTCCTTTGAATAAGCTGCACTGTCTGAAACTTGATATTCAAGTCCAAAACAAATCATAAAGGACTCACCAGTTTCATGAGCTGGAAAATGAGCTCAAGATCTGCTTTCTGTTAGATGAAAGATTAAGTTTAGTGACAAACCAGACAAGCATCTTACATGTATCTTTTTCACAAAGGAGAAGGTCCCTCATCTACCTCCTGATAAGCTTGGTGCAGACAGTAAAAGGGTTAACATCTTCGTACGGAAAATGATGGTGGAGTGACTGAAGATCCTCCTGCGATTGGCAGTCTGGCCCTGCTATGTACTCGCTGGGGTGGGAGGAGTAGGTGGCTGATTTGGGGACAAAGTAAATCACAGTTAACTCCTCTGAGAATGGGGATGCAAATCTGTGTCAGCCTGGCATAATCCTTCCCGTTCTCGAGAGCAGTTCCTGATGCGTGGGGAAAGTACCAGCTCCACAGGTGATAAGAGAAACGGGGTGTGCAGTGGAATAGAAGAGAGTGGCTTCTTCGCAGCAGCTCATGACAGTGCGGCAAGGGAACTCGCAGTGCTATCTGAAATCTATACAATTTCAGCCCTCATTTGTTGTAGACAGCCAAACTTACGGGGCTTGAGGAGACCTTCCACACTCGTGACAAACTGCTAGCACAGGACTCAACAAGCACACAATTTTAGATTAAGTTTTCCCCTCCTATATTTCAGGAAAGAAGATCTGAACCTCAGATGACTAACTGCGGGGCAGATGGCAGAGCAATGTAGAGTCAGATTCAGGTAGCTCCATATGAAGTAGCTTAGATGACACCATGAGTGAATGCAATCCGCTCATATTGAGCTCCATGGTTATGCTGTTCCTGGAGTTTGAACTCTTAGAACAGTTTGCAATGGAGACAAGGAAAGGTACGACAGCAGGAGATACTCACACTGTGTTTGTGCCAGCCATTCCTGCAAAATTTACTTCTGTGATTTGTTTGCCCATTACTTGCAAATATGCCAAGAAAATATCTCCCAGCAAGGAAGAACATATGCAATTGCAGGAGCATCAAAATGAAGAATTGCTCTGAACAGAAAAGAAGAAATAACTGCTCTGTTGGGATGTGGCAAACTTCTTCAGTCTTGCATGGTTTTTAAGACTGCTGAAGCTGCAGATTTTACTGTCTTGGCTCTAAGTCAGGCCAGTTAATTCAGCTCTCACCAGAAACTCTTTCTGTTAGCTATAGGAAATGCCACCCTGGTGAGACTGCTTGGAGGGGACATTCATGTCTGATGCATTCCCCTGTTTTCCGGGCACTTCGCAGTCGTGACTGGTGAGATAATCCAGCAGGAGTATCTGGGTAGGAGTAGCTCTCCCATGAAACCGTCAATGGGGAAATGTCTGTTTCCCCATCACCTTTGCTGTTTTTACCTGACAATTAAGTTCCTCAGAGGGAAATTAGTCTAAGGCTGAGCACAACTGGACATTTAAGAAGAGATTACCTTTTGAGGGTTGGGTCTAATGAGACCAAGAATCAGGACAGTGATTAGACGCCCTACTCTTGAACTACTTGCAGCTCAAGGATTAATTAGGAGTGGTAAAGTGGCTCTAAGACCTTTAGCAGAAGAGTAGAAGAATTAAAAGAGGAGAAATATAAATATTTCTTCTTGTTTCCGCTACTGGATCAGCATGTCCCAGTGAAACACTACTGAAACGATTCACCCTCTATAGGTACAACAGAAAAACATTTGATCAGTCTTCCTGAAATGATATAGTGGACTTTTTCTCAGGAAATAATAATGATTTGAACAGAGACTGCACATGTCAAAGCTAAGGACATGCAGCTCTAAGTACTTCAGTTTCCAGCTGTCACCCTGACCAGCTCTCTGCTAAATGACTGAGCTGAAGGCAAGTTTTATAGAAAATACAAGCCAAAGGCAACAAAAGAAGTTAAGATCAGCACTGGAGAACAGAAAACTAATTTCCTTCCCTTCCTTATCCTAGGAACTCGAATGCATTTCTATCAGAGAGTCCTGGAGAAAGAAGGAAGGAACAAATAGCTGAGAGCCTGCAGCACATGCTGCAGGAGTTTCCTGGGAAAGATGCTGCTTCCATGACTCAGTTGTTCAATTCAGCACTAGTTCTTGCAGGTACTGAGAAAATAAACGAAAAATCGTGATGTACTTAAACTGTAATGATGCATGCCACCTATGCACCCTCAAAGCAAATAATTTATCAACGTTTGAAGAGTTCTAAGCAGTGTTCTCCTGTCTTTTCAGTTGTTTTTATCCACAATTAGGAAAACAAAACAAAACAAAACAGCTTTAGATCTTTCAGTGTTACTGTTGCAGAGCAGACGGTAATATGTGTCAATTTGACAGATATAAGAGGAAACCATAAAAGAGAATATTGTTGTTAAGCATGGTTACAAATGAGAGGAACTTTTTCATCTCCAGTTCTCAAAGGACACATCTATTAGTCTTTAGAAGTGTAAAATGACAGAAATTACATAATCAAATGAGAACAACAACAAAAAAAAACCCAAAGTGACTCTGAGGTGAACATGCAGAAAGTGGACATTCCATGTCATTTATCTCCATACCAAACAAAGACTTAAGTAACAATATACATATATAAAAAGTAAGAATGTGAAGAAAATAAGGTCTTGGAAACAAGATGGCCATTATGAAGAGAACATTGTCTACAGCTGGCCATTAAAGGCTAAGGACAAACAAGAGCACGGATCCATATGGCGATTGTAACCAGTTTAATATCTTGATTGACAGGATATGCTCTGACCCTGCAGATGTCTTGATATTCTGTTATAAAGCAATAGAAAAACAACATCCCTGAAAGTATCATCAAAGTCCTGGGCATGCAAAAATTAGATTGTGCTAGAGTTATTCATAGCAGTTGCACTTCTGCATTCTGAATATACCTTAAACATAATGAGGAAAAATAATTCCCTTGCTTTTTTACTACTTCAGTTTGATTGCTTTGTTTCCCATAGCACTTCGGTACTTCTGTTCTTATCCAGTGAAATAAAAAGGACTGCTCTGAGGATAGAAAACGAAAATCATGTATGGGTGTGTTTACCTTACCCACATATCCTAAGAAGAAGAATCTAGTGAACAGTGCTTTGATGAATATGACCAACGAATAGAGCTGCACAAGTCATTTGGAATGAATATGTGGTCTCTTCTTTGCTTTAGTTTTACTTCTGTTTCTTTATGAGTTACTAGTTATTACAAATTAATGGTGATGTAGTCCATAGTAGATGCCCTCTGTCTATAGATGATTTATGAACACTGTTATTAGTATTTAAAATATGAGAATTTTTGCATAATCATGTACTATATCTTTGTTTCCTGCCTGGTGAGGTCTAAATATTAGCACTATATTTCTTCAGCAAATATTCACATAGAATATACTAATTATAATTGGTATTACTACCATTGAGTTCTTCTAGACTATGTTTGGGAATGCAAGTCATTGCAAACACAGCTGAATCATGTTTAATTAGAAATGCATATTTGTTGCAAAGTTTTAGATGCATGTGTTTGGCTTTAAAAAAGACAAAACTGTGAAACATATCGTTGTGAAAGTAAAAACACTGCCACCATTTTTCTTCCTGCAACATAGTTTCTATACCAATATAATAAAGCACTTACTTTTATATCTTACTTCATTTGCAGTTAAGTGATTTCCAGATATGAATCTGGATTTAAACTCCAAACTTGTTGACTTAAGAAAATTTGGGGAATGTTAAGGAAAATCCATTAACTATAAGAAATCAATGTGCGTTAAAGTGTGTTTGTATTCATGGAATGACTTTAGGGTCTTCCTCTGTATGATGCTATCACAAATTAAAACCTTTTTATTCCAGAAGCAGTAAATACATTTGGGAGCTTAATATGCAAAAATTTTAACACAGTGCTGTCTGAAAATAATAGATTTTTTTTAACTTCCTGTTTAGACCTGGTCAACAAAGATAATGAATTCTAGTGGAGGAAAAGAATCACAACAAACATTAGATTAGATGCTTCAGCCCTGAGTGATTTTAGGCCCTTCTATCTGAAAAAATCATATTTCTTTCTATGTAATAAAAGCATAGCTTATGTTCAGTTTGTTAAAAATGAGGTGCCTACATTATAAAGAGTAATGATGGAGGGACAAGCCATTGAAAAATTTAACTTAGTCCATAACACTGAACTGAAGAAGAAAAATGCTATCGTATAATATAAAATCTCTGATGACAGCATTAAAGTCATACTTTATAGCTATGAAAATATTTTTGAAAGCTGTTGTTTTTTTGAAGTAATGTTATAGGTGAAAGACTGAAAAAGTCCCATATTAATTTAAACTAATGATTTTTTGACTGTGATAAATATTTATGGCTTCTGAAGTCTACAGAATATTTCACTTTTTTTTTTTTTTAATATCGAAGACTCCTTAATTACAGCTGAGAGGCAACCTGCTATCTGAAGACACGTTCTGAATGCATGGAACATTATTAGAGCAAGGATAATTTTCCACCTCGCTTGGTAAGTACATGGGAAAGTTGATGAAAGACTCATGGCTCTAATTTTGCAAAACCTTGTTCATCTTTGAAGCTCCATGCTAACATATGAAAGGAGAAAAATGACAAAATTATTCTGTTTATAATACAATTTCTCCAGGTCTTGATCTAGAGATATTTGCTTCTAACTTTGATGTATGAATGGTTATTTTGTATTCTGACACATTTTTGTACTTTCTTCACACAGATTGTGTACACAGGGCTAGGAACAAAGCTAGATGGAGACAATTTTCCTCAGTTTTGATATTTAGGCAATTTGCTTAGGAATTAGACATGTAGCTTTCCAAAACCACTGTAAAGACCAGGTATATGTGGTGAGCATGTCCAGCACTGGGACATTCTATGAGGAGGGTGGCTCTGGACTGCTGCAAGGTGGTGACTGGGCTCCCCCACAGCATAGCCGGACATCAGAGAAGAGTAGGCAATAAACTGGGAAATACTGGATGGAAATACTCTGTGTCTGCTAATATCTTGTAGTATCATCATCAGAAAAATAAATGATTATTAGAAAAAAAAAAGGATTCTTTTATTTTACTAAAAAATAACCTACACCCTCAAGACTGCAACAGGTGTTAGATGTCTTCGAATATCTGAGCCTAAAATATACCGTTGTTGATGGTTCCCAAACCAGTGTTTTATGAACAAGGTGCTCTTTTCCCTTTTCCCCTCTGCATCATTCAGACAGTGCCTGTTGATAATAGCCAGATGCAGCATTGTCAGTGAACAGTTTCTCCTGTTACATGACACATATCTTTTCCAAGAACATTAAAATATTTTGTTTACTAAGGACAAGCAACAAAATCCTGTAGCTGAACTTTTAACCATTTCTGTTTCGCTCTTTTAGTCATGATTTTACTACTTTAGCATAACATACATTACTGTGAGAGTGAAAACAAAATATCTTATATATATCTTTTATATATTTTACACATATATATATATATATTTTAATATATAAAAGATATATATCCTATAAATATCTTACGGATAACACCTCCTCAGCCAAAAGTAGCATTTGGGGCTTTAGAATGGGAAGAAGAAAACTCAGCATGGATCCTCAGCTGCTTTCGTCTCAGTACCTGCACAAACCCTATCCAACTTGTCAAATACAAAACCAAACCTTCACAGAGTCAGTTATCATATGAAAAGGAATAGAACTAGCAGGCAATTTCTCTCAAAATTCAAGTTTTCCACCCATGTTGAGGAGACACTTTTTGCTGAGAGTATTAAAAATGAGCTCCTCTCACAGAAAGGCGGTGGTTATTTGGTTGCGCTACTGCTCAAAGCAACTGCAACTGCAGCTATAACACTCCTTTGGCCCCAGGAATAACCAGCTTCTCTGGGACTCTGGATTCAGGGCAAGAAGTGTGGTATCTGTCCATACACTTCTCTGCAAAATATATTTAGACAAAAGTCTTAGCTTTTTTTCCAGGGATAACTTTGGTTCCTGGATAGCTTTAATTTAAACATTTTCTGGATAACTTATTTACCTGGTGTTTTAAAATAAAAATACGAACGAATAATTCAATAACAGTTTTGCTAGAGCAGCTTTCTACCATGAAGAGGTTTATAAATACTTATCTAGCCAGCCTGAAAGGCAATTTTCATGCACAGGATTCTTTATGCCATTTAAGCATACTTCATTTACACTTAAATGAAGACACACAACCTGATATACACTCAATGCAAAACAAATTTCTGTTATATCTTACATGATATATAAAATATATATCTCATAAATATTCCATGTATAACATCTCCTCAGCCAAAAGTAGCATTTGTGGCTTTAAAATGGGAAGGAGAAGACTCAGAGAAAACTCTCTGCATGGATATATCCTGAACCCTGCTACACATTAAACATATTAGTACACACTAAGCAGCTTTGAAGAACAATTTCCTAGTGCTTTTCTTAAAGATGTGATTACTTATAGTGTCCCACAAGAAAAAAAATCTTCTGTTATAGTTCCACATATTATCCACATGAAATAGGCTTTAAAAGATGCATAACTGAAGTCTCATGAACTAATTTTGGCACAGTATATTATTTACAGATTATTTACAAAGCTGTAGACTTTCACTGTGAGCTACTGTAATATGCACTGCTTAATTATCAATTGTATTTGGCTGAAATGAAAATATTATTTGGTAAAAGATCTATATTACAGTCTCTACTTTCAGAATCACTAAATAATTTAACTTGGAAGGAACCCTCAAAGTTCACCTGTTCCAAACACCCTGCACCTAAGGCAGGTCCTACTACAGCAGTCTTGTCCTGCTGAGTTTTGAATATACCCAAGGATGGAAGTTGCACAAGTTTTTCACAACAAGGTTGTTTTCTTAATATCTAATTGGAATTTCCTTTCTTGCACCTTGGCTCCACCGTGTCTCACTCTGTTGCTGTGTAACAGAGTCAAATCTGGCTTTGCCTTCTCTGTACCAGCTGACAAGTCCATCCCTGCTCACCCCTGCTCGCTTAGAGCACAAAGCACCAGGATTTATTTATTTACTTGAATAACAAGTTCAGAGGCACTCAAAAGAAGAAAATGGATTTTCCAGTAAATATTTTATACCTATGAAGTGCTGTGGAGGGGAAAAATATTTGACGGCCAGTTTGTGAGCATCTTTTTTTTCCTGTCCTTTTTACCCTTGCGTTTCACAGTTTTTTTCCCACCCTAGCCTGTTTCTCTAGCACAGGAAAAGTTCTAGAAAGGGATACAAGATCCCCATAACTGCAGATGAGAAACTCAGGGTAGTTAAAAAGGCATCTAAATGCAAAACCATGGACAGCAGAACTATAGCAGCACAGAAACAGCTAGAAAAGATGGGTGACTTTGCAAGAACTGTCTTCAAAAGCACAGCAGTAGTGGGAAGAGAAGTGGATCTTAAGTATCCTGCTTCATTCCTCTGATTTAACCTTCCTATAAATAATATATATCATTTATATGTGAATATGTGAATAATATAATTCACAAAATGTATTGCATCAATAAAACAATAGTAATAACTATATGTATTAATTACAGATTAAAATGCTATGTAGATTTATGCAAATTGGCACACAGCGCAGCATTTAATCAATAATAAATAGGGAAATTGGGGGTGACCCTCAAGTTCCTGGCCTGCTGCCAGCTCAAGAGCTGCAAAGACAGTACGGTGCCAACAGGTCGTGTAGCACACAGCAGCTTCTATCCACCAGGACATCTGAAACGGAGCATTTATTCCTGGCACTTCAGCCTGCTGACTGCAGAGGATTAATGTAGTTAAAAAAAAAAAAATCGTTATACCACATGTTCACATTCTGCACTTCTTGAGGCTCTAATGATATGACGAGAGCCTTTGGCTTCCAGTCAGCTCTGCTTTAACACTCGTGCTTGCAGAAAGCTGCACATTGCACTGCAAGTGCTGCTGGAGACAGCTTAAATCCAGTGCCACAGCACCCTGTGATGGCCAGAGCTGTGAGTTTTAAATTAGACACTCAAGACAAAGGTCACGATTAATAACTCAGAAGTTCCCAGCACTGCTCTCTGGCCCTGAGGTCAGCTGAATGACTCCCACCCATGTTACCATATGATCCGGCTGTCCCAAGCCCAAACCTCTCCCTGGGGACTGGTCTTTCACTTGCTCTGGCTCCCAAATCATGCTGGGGACACAGCAAGGACCCTGCTAAAGTTTTAATAGTAAAGGCAGTCACATTCCAGTGTGAGAATAATGCTAAACTTTGCTTGCTCATATATGTGAAACCAAAGTGATTATTTCAAATAGAAATTTCAGAATTAAACAGGGAATTAAGGGAATTAAGCATGAATTAAACAAGCTTTTCCCTGTCCAATGCTGCCACTTGAGAGGGGAGGCTTCCCTTTGAAAGCTACTTTTAACTCAGTGACTTTTCAAGAAGGAGCAGACCCCACATGCAGCATGGACCAACTCTGGTCCATACAACATCACCTTCTCTTGCCTTTGACACTGGCACTCCTGTTCCTTCCTTTGTGCCCCTCTGAAAATGTTTTGTGCTCTGTGCAGTAGGTACGAGCTCCCATCTTCTGCCTGTGATCCTTTTGCCTGTCAAACATCCAAGTTTCTCCTAGCTTTAGCCACCCTCAGGTCCTTCACATTGCGGGAACACTCTCCACCCCACCCCACGGCCTTCGTCTGGCCCAGTTAGAAGAATTCAGAATTGTGAATAATCAAATAAAAAACCCAAAGATTGTCACACCCAGGACTATTTTCAGGGACATGTTTTGGTCAGAATTAAAACAGAATAAACTGTTCGTCAATGATGGCGTTTAGAGAAAGCTCCAATTTTGGATCTATATCAAGATGACATATGTTTCTTCAAAATTGTCCTCTCCCTATACTCAAAACAAGACAATCATTTCCCTTTTATTACTATTGCAAATCTGAAAAGCATTTCAAAACTTCCATAAACCTACAACAATGACAATTGTTACAATACGTGCTGCACACTCTCTAATTAAGGATTCAGGCATATGTCAAACACGAAGGTGAGTGATGGCGGTAGAAGGAGGGCTATCCCCAAACAGGACCTACAGAATTTTCTGTTTTATTTCTCTCGTGTTAGTCATTCTTGATCCAAATCTGCTTTTGTTTACATACCTGCATTTTCTACTAGGTTGCCTGCCCTTAACTTAGGGCACAATTTCCCCTTCAGACTTCCAGGCTGAATTTATTGCATTATTCCATATCACTGCTCAGCATATCATGTGAATGCTGAGAGCGCACTTACAAGATAACACACTATTATTATTAACATTGCTTAAAACTTTTGTGTGAATAATCAGTTATTTTCTTTCAAGTAAATAATGATTTTTATTAGCTGTGCATTTGTGAACTTCTGTGCAGAATTTGCCATAAAGACATCTGAGGACAAAGGAGCTGTTGACAAGATTCACTGGGTTCATTTGAGAAGAGAATTTTGCCTCTATCCTTACATATGGTTTGCCTATTTTTTTATTTTCATGTAACCGTTCAAGCAAAAAGTACAGCAGAACTTGCCTCTAGAGGAAGAAAACAGAAATCTGACAGACATTCTTGCCGTGTGAAGAAGCTGCTAGCAAGAGAGGCGCTTTGGACCACACGGATGCAGTGACTCCCTGACAATGCTGTGGCCAGAGCCAGGTGCGTTTCATCCCAACCTCTGCATCCACAGCTCCCATGCAATGGAAATCTGAGCATGTGGCTGGAAGGTGCCCAAAGGAACTTCTATGTGCTCTCATAGACCCCCAGACCTTGTCAGCTGAGGGCCAAGCCATCAGATAGGATGCTACCATATAGTGAAAATGGATCTTCCGTCACCACCGACTCCACTGACCAATCTTTACCACAACAGACATGACTCTATAAAGAGTTAAGAAATTTTACCTGGTTCTCCGGTAAAATGAAGGAAACCATCAGAAATAAAAAGAAAAATACAACAGCTAATATAAATCAGAAGGTACCAAGTGCAGAAAATTCTAATAGGTTCTACAAAGATCAAGGAAATATAGATGGTAGTGGTAAGAACAATAAAAAGGATTCTTTCAGTCTATCAGGATCAAAAATAGGTCTCAGCAATGGATCACTAAGTGAAGAGAATAAAATTGCTTACAATGATGCAGGACAGAAGGAACTACTTTCTTAGTATTTCTGTTCAGATTCATATTATATGAAAAGGATGAAATACCTATTAAAATTGGAATGTGCTTATTAGAACCGAAGTAAAGTCTGAAGTTGTTAACTGAGAATAGAAGGTGTTATTTATACAGGCATGATTAATTTATATCTAAGAGTTCTTGAAGTGACAGATCCTATGACTGTTCGATGGAAACTTTCTCATTAGAGCACCCTGGGTTGCAGAGGGAATTTCAGCAGACTGAAAGATCTGTGCTCTTGTAATGGTACTTCAGAAGGACAGAAAAGATTCTCAATACCATTCACACAATTTTATTTAAACAGGTCTCCACAAAAAAAAAAAAAACCAAACAACAACAACAAAACATTTCTGACTTTGAAAAGATGAGCAATTTTTTTAAAAGCTTGTAAATGCAATAGTGTCTTGGAAAATGTTTGAGTTAACAATATGGTCTCTTCTGATTAAAAATGTATGCCTTAAAACTCAGTAGAGTCTATATAAAGTGACGGGAAAATGGCTTGTGTCTCAAAAACCGACCTAAAAATAGAGAATGCTTCCTTAATGAAGATATTTTCAATGGAGTTTCAAAGGCTGAATAAAATAACACACATTTTTCAGAATTTTTGTAATTTTTGTTTGAAGGCAAAGCTACTTTCAACTGATATTGAGGGAGTAAAACAAAGAATTGGGGAAGCACTGGGGAACATAAGGCGTATTTCTTGATCAAGTTAATTAGTACATTTGCAAAGCTAGTCCCTGTTGAATGAAACCTGTCTGAATATAACCAGGTAATATCTATAGAAAGAAACAACAGATGAAGGCCGCAGCTGTAGACTGCCTGGAAAGAGCAGTTCTTAAAGGGATTTAGAGCAGCAGTAGGTGGGCAATTCAGAGGGGTTATGTCTGAGACAATGATCTCAGCCTGGGTAGGCAAAAGAGTAATGCGCAGCCTGGAAATGTGTATTTGGGCCTGATGGCATGGGTATCACATCATCCGGGTACTACAATATTGAAAGAAAATCTACTGTCCAAAACTAGTGCCCCAAACTAGATAGGATGAATGAACTTCTCAAAGGTATGTTTTATCTTTGGTTTTAACTTTATTGAAGATACAATTTTGTTGCATCTGGCTTTTGTGCTCAGCAGTGTGGTGCAGGATGAAAATTAAGAGCAAGTGATGCACGGGTATAACAGAGTAGTTGATTCAATCCCATGCCATGGGCCACAGAGAGCGAATTCTACAAAAATTACACTTTTGCCTTCATTTAAAGAGCATTGAAGGATGCCATTTAATAATTAAAAATAAATTATAATTCTGCAGGATTAGAATTTTAAAGTACAGCAGTATTTTATACTTTATTACTTTCATAGATTCCCCTTTTTATTTCTCTCTGTTTAAAAGGTGGTTTATTTTTGCAATTTGTCTTCTCTTTACTTGTGTCTACTATTCTGTGGGTGAAGGAAATGACAACAAGACTGCCTCATCTAGTGGATCTCAGACCTTGGCAGTGGAACAAAATTTAAATTATGAAAAAGAAGAGAGGAACTGGGAAGAAATGAAAAGCTAAATTTTGCAAATTCAAACTATCATGTATTAAAATGATGCCTAAATTAAAGAAAAAAAAAGGTGAATTGAGATATTTATGAAATTAGATCCAATTTATATTGGTATGAGAGTATATGTTAAATGATTCAGAGAATGCTTATGATGGTAATTTCATTAACTCAAGCCAAGAAAATACAAAGATGTTCTTAACACAATTTGCTTGTCTTGAAGTGCTTTGTGACCTATTCCTACTCTAGATTTTTAATATCTGTGGAAAAACAAGTGGTGCAGACCTTTTCTAACATTATAAGTGTTTACTAAATATGGGTTTGATTTAAAAGATGATGGCAATTTTAAAGGAATTTTATAATAGCTCAAAATGTTCAAAAGAAGCAGCTTGAAGAAAAGAAAATACTTAAAATTTGCTTAAGATCTCTGGTACCAAAAGAAACCAATTTGAACTGTGGGCAATTTTTGGCAAAAAGGCCACAAAATGCAGTGTAAATAAGAGTTTATGGAATACAGGAATACAGGAAGTCAAAGCACTTTTTTCTCAACTTTGCCTCTTTAAAGACATCAGCGGCATCAGAATTGTGCTCTGGGAGAGGTCTTCATCTTCCCTGAGAACACGCTTTGCTCTGCTTTCTGTATTTTTCCTATATTTGCTCTGTTTTACTAAGTCCCTTTTCTTTTTGCTCCTGTTTGCCTTAGCAAATATAATTTAGACCTTAATTCTCCAAAGCACTTTGGGATCATGAAATGAAATGCACTATAGATGTGTAGCTACTCTTACAAACTAATTAATGCTACTTTAAGAAAGAAAAAAAAGCAGACAGAAGCAGTGATGTGGTTTGTTCGTTGCTGCAGTAATGTTTGCAATAAAAGGAGCAGCCACACGGAACAAAGATGTTCTCTTGTAACTAAGCAATGCACATCTCTTCTGTCATATCCAATTGGCAATAATTCATGTCAGAGTTCCATGAGACTTTGGGATAAAAGACGACGGGCAGAGCTGCCCCTCTACTCGGAAAGTGAGTTAGATACTCAGTGCAGCAGTAGATCTGCCTTCTCATCTATAGTTTACTTTGCATAACGCCGTTGTAGGCATTGACACACAAGATGAAGCAGAGAGCACTGGATTTGCTCAGCCGTAAGAGAAGGCGAAGGGAGGATCTTATTGCTGTTGACAACTACCCTAATGGGGAGGTCTAGAGAAGGCAGAGAAAGACTCTTAGAAATGCACAGTGAAAGGATGACAAGCAATGGACAGAAGTTGCAGCAAGGGAAAATCTTTCTCAGTATAAGTGCAAAAAATGCCACCATGGCTGTGGCAAAACACTGAAACCTGAAGAGCTGCTGAATCTCCAGCTTTGGAGATACTCAGTATTCAGAACTTAAATGGAGAAAGCCCTGAACAGCCTGGTGTAGCTGGCCCTGCTTTAAGCAGGAGGTTGGACTAGATGACCTCCAGAGGTTCACTCCAATCTAAATTATTCTGCAGTTCCACACAGTTCTTTGGATAGTTCTCAAAGCAACCCACTCATCCCCTAGCATTCATAAGATATAAAGAAAGGAAGTTCATCACACTACTTCTCTTTGTGCTTCACAAAAATATAAATTTTCCTTCTACTTAAGTGATGTTTCTCACCTAGAGACATCATAAGTGTTTCCACAGTATCTAAATGTGATATTAAAGAAAGATGCTGGCACTGATCTTTTTAGAAGTGGTAATCAGACTGGGCGCAACCTCTCACTGACATCCTTTCATTTCACATCTATCTGCTTCAAAGTCCATGACAAATATAAATTCAACATATTTTTAACAGAATTTTGTTTTTCTTTCTGACTTAAGCCACAACTTCTCTCAGGTGTATAAATTATGATCACCTGAGAACATGTGATAGAGCTCTAAAGAGCCAACAAAACATTTGCTGCTTTTCATGAGGGCAATCTGTCCCCTATTTTTTCTTATGATTCCCTTCTGACATGTCTGATATTTATCTGACAACTCACTAACACACTAGAACAGTTCTATTTTGCTTCATGTTTTTAGCTTGCTTAGTTTCCTGCCATATTAGAAAGCTGCAGCCAGGCAGAAGAACATCAGAGCACCACAAGGCAGTAAACAGGAGTGAAATAATCTTTCGTATCAGCGGACTGATTACATCTAGTATAATTTCATACTTTTCCTATGATCTGATAACACAATGACTTTTACAGTGTCTGCAATGATGACATATATCTGTCTTAGTCCTTTACACTACCCTAATAGTCAGCTGATATAAATTAGCAGCTTCTTAAATGAGGTCATATGGATCTTGCTCTACAAATTCTTATTCCTCTCTGTTGACCATAAAGGAAGTCTAGGGATGAGATCTGGTTGCCTTAACATAGGAGACTAATACCATCTGCCCATGGTATCTCACTTGGCCCCACAGGTCCTGTGTGATATCTGCCAGCCCCATGACGATGCCTTGGACACACAGTGCCACCACCTGCATGGGGCATGAAGCTGCTGGCACAGCAGGAGCTGGATCTCTCTATAGGCTCAGCCAACCTTACTGATTACAACTCTAGTAACTGTGCTCCACGGGCACCTAGAACACTTACTGGTGTAGGAACTGGTGTACGAGTAGGAACGTCAATTTAGCATTCTTAATCTTAAACTGATTCCCACACCTGAAGTTAAGTTAGAGATGAATCCCACCGAACAGGTTGATAAGGCATTTTGAGGCAACTGAAATGCAACTTGCAGATCTTCAGAAAATATTGCTTTTCTTCTCCATATCTCAGTAATTTTGAGAATCAAAAAGCCTACACTTGTATAGTTTGTTATGTAACCTGGGAGTTTTCTTTTGAGCTTTTCATCTTGTAAAAAGAAGGAGAAAACTCAAGAGTAAATTAACATATTTTCATTGCTGTAATCAAATTCTATGCTTTTTCATAAACTTTCACAAAAACAAAACTGTTGTCTCCAAATGCTTAAGTCTTTGGGGGAAGTATTTTTAAAAAACTGACCTAAGACAAAATATGCAAACTTAAAAAAATAAGTATGTACTTCATGTACAAATTATCTTACGTGGGAATATCTCCAGTTTTGCACATTTTCAGAACCTCCTAATCCTGAAGAGAAGAAATGAGTTTTTTCTTCACTTTACACCTCCACAGTTTTAAAAGCAAGATACAAGCTGCTGAGTGTGTACAATCTATCTATTCTGAAGAATTTCACACATGATACGGACCTCTACTTCTAATTTACTGGTCACAGTACCCTCTACTAATTATAAGGAATTACATGGTACCAAACATTGCTTACTTAAGTCTTCAAATAATTTCCAGCCAAATGTCTTTCCAAAAAAGCTCATTTTACTCTACATAATCTTTCTACTGAGAAATTTTGGAGAGAATTTTAAGCATAACCAGTGATATAAGAGCTCAAACTGGACTAATTTGGGTCTGATTTGTACAAGTATGAACACTCACAGTTACCAAAAAAATGGGACCTGTGCATATTTAGAACCACTGAACATCAGTGGAGAATAGGAAGGTTAATTGGGCTAGAATTACACTTAGTATGACTGATATTAAGTTCCTAAGAGCTAAACCACAGTTACAAATCTCAACAGCTTTGCCTTTCAAGCATTTTTTTCATGTAACTTTAGACAAGATGAGTATATAGCACTATACATGTATAAATAGCATTAAAAATCCAGTCTGTGCACAACTTTTTTACTTTAACAGGTGAGATTATAAAAATCATGGTTGGCACATATTAGTTGCACTAATTAATGTAGATCTGGAAGGTGTTATGAAATTATAGTAATGACATAATGACTAGTTCACAGCTATGCAAAATCAGTGTCTCTCCAAAGTTTTCTGCTTTACCTGCCTTTTGGATATATGATGTCACACTATCAATATCTCTGATAAAGAACATTTATGCTAACCACAGATAGAAATTCATGATTCTGTATAAGTTTTCTAGAACAGAGTAATCATACTCAGCATCAACTAGTACATAGAAGTATGAGTAATTTATTTTCCAAGATGCTAAGAATAAAGGCTTTATACAACTATTGTTCTATAAATACCTGACTTTGGGACAGGAATTTTATTGCATTGATGATAAGATCATGAAGTCCAGGACCCTATGAGGAAGAAGCAGAATGAAAAGGAGGATCACAACCCTGGACTTAAGGAGGGCAGACTTTGGCCTCTCTATGGACCTGCTGGGAAGAATCCCATGGGATAGGGTCCTAAAAAAAAGAGGGATCCAAGAAAGCTGGTTGATATTCAAAGATCACGTCTTCCAAGCACAAGAATCAATCTCAACAAGCAGGAAAAGGTAAGCAGGAGGCCTGCATGGATGAACATGGAGCTCCTGACTAAACATAGACTTAAAAAGGAAGTGTACAAGAACTGCAGACAGAAACTGGTGACCCAGGGGGAACAGAGAGATGCTTTCTAAGCCTGCACAGATGTGGTTAGGAAAGCTAAAGTCCGCTTGGAGTTGACCCTGGTGAGAGATGTGAAGGGCAACAAGCCCAACATGTAGGTCTTCTGCTAGATATGGCAGGTACTCTGGTGAGAAAGGACGCAGGAAAGACTGAGGTGCTCAACACCTTCTTTGCTTCAGTCTTTCCTGGGAAGTCAGGCCTCCAAGAATCAGAAGCTCCTGACACCAGAGGGAAACACTCGGACAAGGCAGACTTATCCTCTCTGGAGGACAAGATGGGGGAACTTAAATAAACTGGACAAACAGAAGTCCACGGGACCTGATAGGATGCACTCACAAGTGCTGAGGAGACTGGTTAATGTTGTTGGGAGGCCACTCTAATTGTCTTTGAAAGGCCATAGTGACCAGGAGAGGCTACTGAGAACTGAGAAAGAGTAAATGTCACTCCTATCTTCTAGAAGAAGGATCCAAAGAACTACAAGCCAGTCAGCCTCACCTCAGTCCCAGGGAAGGTGATGGAGCAATGAGTCCTGGAAACCATTTGCAGACACATGAAGGACAAGAAAGTGATGAGGAGTAGTCAGCACGGATTTACAAAGGGAAAATCACACTTAGCCAACCTGATATCCTTCTACAATGAGATCACAAGTGTGGTAAATGAACAGCAGTTACAGATGATAGGCAGTCAGTTTCCATCACAGGCAGAACAACCTCTCATCTGCCTAAAAAAACCCACAGAAATAGACTTTAAGCTAACCATTTTTTCCCCTTAATTTTCTAGCAATTCTATTAATCCCCTTGCAAACAAAATGGAGCAGTGATCATTTGTGGGGAAATGCAGTAAGAAGACATCAGTTACTTGACAAAATAAGAGAAGGAAACAACTAATTATTAATCCATCTTTGTTAAATAGTTAAGTAGTTCTATATCCCAGCCACAGGGTAAGAGAAATCTAGGATAAAAACGTAGGTAAAAATTCAGAGAAGCTCAACATAACTCCAGAGTTATATCGTTATTTTCATAAGTTTTAAAAATAGAGTTTTAAAAGTTTTAAAGTTAAAAGTTTTAAAAATCCTCTTTTTCAACTGAATACTAGAGACATTTTAACAGCTAAAAGATTCAGCCATTTTCACTGACATTTTTGAAAAATTTAGCCAAAGTCTTCTAACTCCATACAATTAAAACTATTTTTCCTGACACAGGTAGGATTATTAATTCTTAGCACAGTAAATCCTATTCTGCATAACTAAATCTTGTGCTCAAACTTTCACAACACATTTCCATTACTGCAATTTCTTTTTTCTTTGTCACTGGCAAATGAAATCTTGTTTCATGGAGCTCTATGCAAAATTAATTTTCATAGATCTTTGCTTTGATCAGCATTTACGTGAGACTGACGAAACTGTAACATTGTTTAATCTGGGAGTATTATTAGGCTGTATTCCATCTCACTGGATGGACTGCCTTCCTGTTTTGCTTGCACTCTGTCTTCTGCCTGCCTGCAAACACCTTTGGTCACATCTTATATATAGAATTTAACTTGTTTGGGAAACAGAGACACAAATGTTCTATATTTTTTAAGATGTATAGCACAAAGGGACCCTGTGTTTAAAGGTCAATAGAATAGTACAACTAAATAGCAATTCTTTATAGCCTCTGGTCTTTGGAAACAGCAAGCTCTTTTTGAAGATGTAATTTTAACGAGTTCATGTGTGTGTATGCACATATACCTAAATGAGAAATGAGTTACATCTTATCCAGACTTCCCTGATTCAGCAGAGTGGACGTTTTCAAACATTTTTGCAAAAATATTTCAAGGTTGTTTCATCTTAAGAAACACATCACATTGGAGAGCCACATGTTCAGAACTGAAGCATTTGATGGTTTTTTAACAGACTGCATGATTACAGCCCAAAAGCTGTGAAAGAGAACATTTTGTTGATTGTGTTTGTGATAGACTTGTTGATGGATTACAAGGGCTAAGTGAAGGAGATTATTATTTTGTGAGCACAGTTTATACTTGTATGACCAGGTTACTTTGATGAAGCCCAGGAAGCCTGAACCTTTTGTGTGCTGCAGGGAAGGGCAGGCATGGAAGCGCCTGGTGGCCCCAGGGAGCTGAGGTTTTCTGTGTTGTCCTTTCATAGTCAGAAAATTAATCTCGAAAATTAATTATAAATGCTACCAGCCCACATGGGTTGCTAAAGTAGAATGTAGAAAGATCATACCTATTAAATATTTCAAAAGTGAACAAACCCAGGTTTTTAGTAGCAAAAGACATTTGCATGATGAAAAATATTCCCATCCCCCCAAAAAAACAGGTTTAATCCAAATCCTGGAGTGAGTCACCCAATATCAGATGGGGGTAGATGAGGGAAGCATAAGGGTTCATTAAATAGAGGGGACTCCGATACAAGGTTTTTTAAGCTGAAGCACAACCTAAAGTGTATATGGAAAGCATGTCGCCATAGGAACCACTTTGCTGAAGTGAGTAGGAGACCTGAAGTGCAGGGAGGGAGAGCAGCATTTAATGAAGGGATGAAAGCACTGAAAATACTACTGCATATGAGAAGCAGCTGAATTTCTAAGATACTAGCCAGACGTTAATAAGGTGTTTAAATTCAAAAAGGCATAGGAGAAAAGGTAAACACAATCCAGTGAGTAATCCAGAGAAAATGAGCTGGCTGTAATAACAACAACAACAATAATAAAAAAGTCAGCTTTCTATATATGGTGCTATCCAAGCATCAGCAAAAATACAATATGAATGCCATGATACTGACTCCAACAAAATGACACATAAGCTTTACAACACACATACACACAGAATATTATTAATTATGATTTCTTGCAATAATAATTTAAAAAAAAAGGCAGGTTTTAGGGCCAGTTTATAAACGAAGTAATTTCTAGATTTCAATCACTTTATCCATATAGCAGGTAATGCAGACGGATAACAAAGACTTGCTGGAAATGTGACCAAAGCGTAGTTTGTATGCACACCTTTAGGTGCTAGCTAGGGCCCTGCTCTTGTACAGTGGAAGATGAATGGGCACATGGATATATTTTGAAATACTTTTTTCTTTGCTTGAGGCAAAGGAAAAATTCAGTGAAAATTATTTGATGTATTTATAACACTACAAGTGTGGCTTAAGTTGTTTTGATTTATTCCTTGTATTGTTCAGTACAAACTAGAACTATGCCTACAAAATGCACTTCAGTCGTATAATTTTCAAGTATTCTTTTTCCTCTGGTTGCAATACTACTAAAACTGTCAAGACTAAATTTTATTAATTAAGTTAAAACAAAAATAATCCTGCTTCTTAAAATGCAATCTACAAAATAAATCGGGGATTCTTTACCTAATTCCCAGGCAACCAAAATTCTTATTAAAATCAAGTACAATTTCCTTTAAGTACTAAATAAGTACTTAAACTTGGAGATTTATCCTCAGTTATCTAGAGTATTTCTACTACGATTTTATGTTCACTATAGAATGTATGTGGGTTGAATCACAGGATTAGACAAGATATAGAGTTTTGATTCTATAATAATTGTATGAAATACGTTGATAAGTGCTTGAAATAGCTATCAAATATGCATTCATATTTAAATATATACATAATCAAATAATGCCAAAGGTCTGTGTAATTTCTTAAACTGCATAATATACCAATTACATGCAATGCAAATAAAAATATATCATAAACTTTTAGAGGGGCATAAGGGAGATTTAATTTTCATTTTATACTGGGAAATAGGGGAGGAAAAAATACAAGGTACAGTCCTTAAATAGCTATGTTAGCTACTCCAGTTTTCAAAGCAACACACCATTGGAAGTCATGAGGCTTTGGCAATTTGCAAACACTAACCATCTGCTCTCCATTTTCCAGAAAACAAGTGCATTGAACAGACACCCAAAACCCATTTAAAACTATTCTACACAAAATGAGATATCCATAGCTATTAACACCGTTAATGGAGGAAGTCACAGCAGGGAACAACGGCAGTTTCTGACATTTCAGACAACCTTACAGTGGCCTCAGAGGCTTCACTGCCTTGGAGAAAGCGTTCTCTGTGGTTAACTTCTGTCCTTTTACAAGGTCTGGAATTGATGCTCAGTACCAAAACTTCACCAGTACATCAATAGCTCACATTTGAGATCTTTTGCCACCTGATTATTTCTTTTAATTGCACATATCAATGTATTTTTATCATTTCTTTTCAAAATGTTTTTTCATTTAAAAATAATGAAACAACCCGTTCTTGGTAAGCTGTAACTAGCATTGCTTTATTGAATTAGCATTACCTGTTGATGTTTCCAAAAGGACATGAAACTAGAAAAGAATGTGTTACCAGTCCCTCATTTCAGAAAGATGTTCTCCTATCTCCTATTTGCATACGCACGTTTGCTGGGGTGCAAACTGGGGTGCAGGATCTGTCTCTGACATTTAGGGCATTAGAGAAGAGCTCTTAGAGAAAAGCTGTACCCTCAGCCTGCCCTTCCTCCTCTCCTTTTCTGCCTTTTGCTTTCTGCTTAGCCACATCATGACTTAATATTCACTTCTTTCTACATTCTGCATGCCCTTGCTCATATTATTTCTTAAGGGATTAGCATTGTATAAACACTGTTTCATTTCCCTTCCTTGCCTAGAAAAGAAATGTGTAGTTACATCTCCATAATTCTGTCTCCCATCATGCGCAACTGAAAGATTCCCCAGTTTTACATGACACCCAATGGCCTTTAATCTCAAATCACTCCTTAAAACTATTCTTCTCTTTATGAGGATGATGAGGGGCCTGGAACATCTGCCCTATGAGGAAAGGCTGAGAGAGCTGGGCCTGTTCAGCCTGGAGAAGAGAAGGCTGAGAGGAGACCTCATTAGTGTCTATAAGGACCTCAAGGGAGGCAGTGAGGAGGATGGGGCGGCCTCTTCTCAGTGGTAGCCACTGACAGGACTAGAGGAAATGGCCACAAACTGAAGCACCAAAAGTTCCACAGGACCTTAAGGAAAAATTTCTTGCCAGTGAGGGTGACAGAGCCCTGGAAGAGGCTGCCCAGAGAGGTTGTGGAGTCTCCTTCTCTGGAGATCTTCCAAACCTGCTTGGACGCAGTCCTGAGCCACATGCTCTAGGTGACCCTGCATGTGTGACCCTGCATGTGATGATCTCTAGAGGTCCATTCCAACCTTAATGATTCTATGCTTCATACCATGCACAAGGATGTTATTTAGCCCATACCTCACAAAAAAGAGGACATGTTAAAAGAAAAAAAAATTACAAGTAATTCAATCAATTATATCCTCATTAATGTTTTTACTATTTCCTCATTTTCTTTTGGGTAGAGGCAGTATCTTTTTAATGCATTTGGGATAACAAACAATTTTAGTCTGCTAAAACTTGTAATAAAGCTAGATTTTCCTGTCATCCATAACTCGTTTAAGCTGATAGAGAAACATAACAGATGCATGGAAACCTATGGTCTGATTCAGAACTTGAATCAGAAACATCTATTTTCTTAACTGAGTCATTTTCTAACATAAAGAACAATGTGTGCTTTCTGATTTGCCAAAAAAAAGAAAAAAAAAATCTATCCTTGTTTTTCTAAACCTTATCCATAACTTATAATCATAGCTCAACTGCAGTAAACAAACACCACCCAAACTCAGTGAGCCTAAGAGCACGGAACCAGCAGCAGGAATACTTCAAAGGGACTTGGTAGGGATACAAAAATAAGATTTTGAAGTAGGAAGAGTGAGTGATGACTCAATGGCTTACAAAGAGTAAGTCTGCAATTACAATCTCGGTGCTTTGAATGAATGGGGGCAAAAAAAAAAGAAAAAAAAGAAAAAAAAAAAGAGTGACTGGCAGCAGTCCAGACTGTCAATCTAGTTCTGTGTTCAGCCCTGTGCTGCACTGTTTTGGAGGATGTGATGACACTTGACAACACTTTCTCCTACAAGTTCACAGAACCTTAGAAGGTGACTTAGAAGATACAATCACAGATGTCCCTGTCAAAAAATACGACCAAACCTTAACTGAAGTTATAATACCAGAATCTTTATTTTGACAGCTACATTGACATCAGTTTCAGGATAGAATAATCGTATCTACCTAACACAGAAAGATTCTACGAGTTTGCAAAATCTTTGTTTTTCTTACTTGTCCTGTGCAACATTATCTTGTCTTTAACTGATACTCTGCTTAGTCACTTCATTCTCTGACACTCTAGTTGTGATTCCCTCTGCTTATTACAACAGCCCTTTAAAGATCTGTGAACAGTATCAACATGCAGCTTTAAATTAGTCCTTCTGAACAGAACGGCAGCTAATTTGAGACCAACAAATTAAATCTTGCTTTCAGAGTTAGTCAAAGTCAGATATCTAGAGAAATTTTAGCTACAGATTTGGGAGTAGCACTAGTTACAGATTTAGGGGAAATTTATTTTCAAGGTGGCTGAAAAGCTTCTCTATAGTAACAGACAAAAAAGCTTAAAACTGTAAAACTGAGGAGACTCTGGCTGCCCCTATTTCTCTGCTGCTGACTCTAGTCATCTGAATCATGAGGACATGGAGTAAAGAGAGGAGGTTAAAGCATGACTTCTAGTCCTGGTTCTGCCACTGACTTTCATGGAACCTACTTCTATGTACTCTGTCTTTCCAGAGCTGTAAAAGAGGAATTAGTTACACATTGATACCCAGCTGAGAGGAAGCTGCATGCCAACAGGTACCTACTTAGTTGTAATCATCACACAATTTTCAGACTTCAATTTGCTGTCTGAATTTCTCACACTTCCCTGGGGGACAGCAACAACAACAGCAACAGTAACTTCACACTTTTGAGTGTGAAGTCCTGTTAAATAAAGTCTTCACATCTAATCAGCTACCAATATATTGATAGTCAATGAGGCAAAGCTTCTAGAAGTTTGGACTTTTGGTCCTGATAAATGCCATCCTTGTATTTTAGTTCATGGTTGCTTTATGGAATGGAGTTATCTGCAGTTATCAAATGTTGTGATCACCATGGTAACTTCCCACTCTCTTTTTCTACTACTTTTCTCGTCAATTTATTAGAGCTATAGAGTTTTAAGGCACAATCCTGAAAAAGATTGAAAAATTTTGACTTCCTCCTTGCTCAGAAATTTCAGCACCTCTTCAATAGATCAGCTCAGCCCCTTACTGTGGGAATCATCCTATGCTACTTTGTATTCAGAAAGATTCGGAAAGTTGAACCAAGGTGAGATGCAAGAAAAAGTATTTGTTTACACACAGAGATCATTTCATTATTATCTATGTTACATCCTCCCCATGTGCAGGAAGCAACCTGGCCTGAAAGCATCATGTGGAGATGAGAATGAATTCATTTAATGTGTTTTCAAAAGCAAGAATCTCAGATTCCGTCACACTTCTGTCATTTGTTCCTGTAGTATGAGGGAAGTCATCATTCCTTTTCCACAATACTGACATGGGAAGAAGAGCAACAAAAAGATGGAGTCTTTGACAACCTTCTAGCTATTTATTTGTGGCAGTTCACAGATACAATGCTCTGAACCTGGATTGACTCATTTTAACTTATCTTCTTTGATTCTTTATTCTCTGGATGTATTCCCAGCCTTCTGCCCCAAAGACTTCTAAAGAAGAACATAATGAATGGAAGAAAGTCCACAGGCCAAATCTGACCCTTCCAGTTGTCACTTCTTCCAGAGATGAACTGTACAAGGGATGCCTTGAGCTCCATACCCACACCAACACTCTTCCATCATCTGCTTACAGAGCAATCTAGGGCTGTGATTGTCACCCACATAGCAACCTAAGATGTAGCAAGTCTACCCAAACTTACCTGAAAAATCATGGGAAAACACGTGAAACTCAGACCCTCAGTAAACAGCAAGTCTTATAGCGAGAATGTATACAATGCATATAATGCGTGCATACAAGCTTCTCAACATCTTTGGTTCATATTTTACCTGAGTGGTTATTTTTGCTTCTTCCCTTCCTTGTCATAGCAGTGGGAATTCAGGAGCTGGAACTTCCTGCATGGGAGCTTTGTCCACTCAACATCTGGAAGGTTTGCA
Organism: Nothocercus julius; assembly: GCA_013398735.1. Lineage (NCBI taxonomy): Eukaryota > Metazoa > Chordata > Aves > Tinamiformes > Tinamidae > Nothocercus > Nothocercus julius. Next base: position 4,477,627 of record VZSV01000042.1, read on the forward strand.
CCTCTGTTGTATAGGTGCGAATATAAATGTAACTCAGCTGGTACATAATTGCATTCTACTCATTTGTTTTACACAGTGGTGCCACAGAACTCTCTTCTCACTTATGGATGTATCTGAATGTGCTGCATCATCTAAAATGAGAGAATGTGAAAGCCTAGTCTATTTTAAAGACTTTAACTACAAATGGCTCGAAAATGCTGAGCAAGTCTTCTCCAAGACTCAAGTTTATATTCTGAACTAAATTAAGCGATTCAGGCATCACTGAAGATTATAATATCATTTGTTTGGGAGTTTAATAGAGTGTAATGTTTTGGGGCTGAACATGTAGGAGAGAAAGGCATATTGCTGCTTCAAACTTGAAAAAAAAGGATTACTGGATTTATTTTTTAATCTTTTTTTTTCTGAAAAATATAATGTTATGTATTTAACAGCAGTTTAGTATATTTTGATGCAAAAGGATTTTGCTAGAAAAAGATACAGAAGTTAAAACAGATATTACAATTCAACAAGTGCAACATTCAGTGTGTTGACATGGTAGAATAATAAGCAGATAAAATAAAATACTCCAGAATTATTTAGAAAAGAGAATTTGTTGTATCAAGTTAGAGTCCTATATTAGATTTAATGATGCTTCTTTAAACATATCAGGTGGGACTTTCTTACTAAAAAAATGTGTACTTGCCTGGTTCCTAGGAAACAAGCATTAAAATGCTGCTTGGAACTCAGCAATGCTATATATCAAGAGAAAAATCTGGATACCTTGCTAAGCATCTGCATGCTTGCAATAGGAAATTTTCACTCTGTTACAAGCTGATAAGTAACCTTGCTTCATAACTATACTTGAAACAGCTGAAAAACAGCAATCTGCATCACACATTAGAAAAGTGACAATTTCATTGTTATCACCTGCATTTCATTAATTTATTAAAACTGACTACCATATTTCTTAGCTTCTAGTAATGGAAAGCATAAGAGACAATTAAATGGTGCATTTAGGGCTCAAGTTTTGGCCCATGCAGTGATGAAAGCTAACTGCATACGGGTTTGTATTAGTAAAGGCAGAGCAAGCAGGTCAAAGGAAGTGCTTAGTCCGCCCTTATTTAGCTGTCATGAGACTACACCTGTAATACTCCCCAGTGCAGAAAGACATTGATAAATTGGAGAGGGCTCACCCAAGGGCAGGAGACCATAATGTCCAAGAAGAGGCTGGGGGAGATGGGTTAGTCTGGCCTGGAAAAGAGACCTAATTGCTTTCTTCAGCTACAGAATAAGAGGAGACAGAGAAGACTGAGCCAAATTCTTCTTGGAGGTGCCTGGTGATAGGACAAGAGGCAAAGCGCATAAGTTGTGGCAGAGAAAAGTCCAGTGAGATGCAAAAAAAAACCCAAAGAAACCAAAACCAAAAAACAGTAGTGTAGTCAAAAGTTGCAACACATTGCTCAGAGGTTGCTCAGAGATGCTGTATCATCTCCACCCAGGGAGATCTCTGAAATCAAGACAAAGTCCTGAACAACCTGATCTAGCATTGAAGTGAAGGGCTCTGAGAAGAGAGTTGGATAAGACGATTTCCAAAAGTCCCTTCCAATTATTCTGTAAATTATTCTGTGATTTAGAAAAAAGATTTTTTTAAACAAAAAAAATATTATTCACTGTTTTGTTGCCAACCTCTCTGAAGAGAATTATTTTAAAAGTTGAATGATCAATTAAGAGCATGGTTAGACTTGGAATATGATAGATTTACCACATGTGTTGAGGTAACAATTGTGCTATCATTATCATCAAACAGAAAATAAAATGATTTAACAGTCCAGTACAGCACTGGAATCTTTCTAACATATAACATACATTTTTATCCTTTGGCGCATGTAGTACCTGCACTGTACTACATGAGACATTGGGCATTACATTTCTAAAATTTACTTTTAGGCTTTGAAAACTCTTCTTTATCCATGAGGATCAAGATCTTCTTCTATGTATATCTGATAGGACACAGCAAAAAGAGAGGAGAGGCAGGGATAAAAGAAGCAGAAAATATAAAAGCATTTTATGTATTTATAGGAACTGGAGACAGAAATAACAGAGGCATTTCAAATTAAAGGCCTTTTTTTTTAAGAAAAAAAAAAAAGAAGAAAAAAAAGCTATTCTTTTGCTTCTCTCTAACCTGGGGAAAGTGAGGACTAATAAAGAATTGAAAGATGAGTATGGAATTGGTTATAAGGAAGCTGACAGTGGAGTGGGACTGACAGAGGAAACTGCCAGTCTTGGATTCCCTAACAGCAAGTTTTGAATCCTGCCTTTGAGCAGAAAATGAAAGTCTCTTTGGGAAGTTCAGATAGAACAGTTCCCTGCAGAAAAGCTGATACGTATGGCAGAGAAAAGGATGAGAACATCTCAGATGAGAAGGTGGAGCGTGCCAGCAACTCCCTAAGTTCATAGGAGCTAAGTTCAACAGACTCCCTAAGTTCATAGGAATTTGAACTGGATACTATAGCTGATGGAAGGAATGTCACCTTTTTTCAGAACTGTATTCTAAATACTCTCCAGAAGTCCGAGGATATTTTATCCGAACTACGTATCTTAAAATCAGAGTCACAGACTGATACTTCATATTCTCATTTTAAGCTTCTCTGTGCCTTGTAAGCTCCATCTTAAGGAACTCTGACTAATATGAGCTGCTATTCCTGCCTTTCTTGGCAGAAGTCCTGCAAGCTTGTACAGCAGTTGGCCATGCCTTGTTCTCTTCCCCACAATCACTTTCACCTTTTTGTTAAATGAGCTAAATTTTTCACCCCTCTCATCGGCTGGAGGAAGATTGAGTTCATGCTTATGAATGGGCAATGATAGTGCCAAGCGTGAGCAGCCTTAGAAAGAGCAGTTTGACTCAAACATTTTCTTGGATAATGAATGCAGTGCACGCTGCTTTGATGGGGATCAGGTAGATATTAGAATTTACAGGTTCCTCTGAGAGAAAAGTCTATTTTTTCCCAACAATCAAATACCAGTCTCGATTATGCTTTTTGCTTGGTGTCAACATGGGGACACACATTTAGAAGGTTTGTTAAATATACATTGATTTGTTTAGTGAAGAAGAACCACTAAAGATGATAACTAAAAAACGCAAGATTACTATGTCTAAAAAAACACGGCTTTATTACAGCACACTGCACCCATGCTGATAAGCAGTTACAATAAGGGTTTCTAGTGAAGATCATTCTAGAAAAGGGCATTAATCATGTTTTCTTTTATAAGTGTTATTTGAGTGGCTAAAATAATATTGTAGAACTGGACACCTACATTTTCTTTCTATTGCTGTTGCTGAGTCAGGGCAAATTACAATCCCCTTTTCCCCTACCTTAATAAAATATCAGAAACATTCTCACAGGCGTCTTACAAGATTTCATTAGTCAGTGGCTGTAGAAGTCTTTGAAATATTGAAATAAAAATTGCTGTTGAAATTCTAAGAATTATGGTTATAACATGAAACACCCACTCATTTGATTGCTATAAATGTTTTCTCAGATATTTACTGTAACATTTTCATCAACGCTTATCCCATGTGAAAAAGATACAGCCTATACACATACATATGAATGTGCTGAATCTCTAAAGAATTACTAGAAAGCTAAGAGATCTGGGCTAGGATTTAAAGGGATCTAGCTAGTATTTAAAAAGTGATGAATTTCTCTTTCAGTTTAAACTGAGAAATTTTTAAACTTAAGAGCAGACAATGGCAGAACCCGACCCCCATAATTCAGGGGAATTAAAATGGTTTAAAAAGGAATCGGAATACAATGCATTAAATCCAAATTCAAACCTGCTTCCAGCTTATTATATTGCCACAGATGGAGGTATGCAATTTACTGAGCATCTGTGCATAGCAAAATTTTGGACAACGTGGGTGGTACGACTTTTAAATCGTACACATGCTGCGACTGAAGCAAAGCAAAAAAGACTCATTGATGGGAGTTATTTTATGATTTCAAACAAAACCAAAGTATTGAATTTCATCATGCAATTAAATGCATAAAGGCACACTGGAAAGTCAAGAGCAAACCTGTCTTTGCATGGGAAATTAGAAAAACAAGTTTGTCCTTTAGGCATAATTCTACTTCTTTTCTGTAAGCTAAAGAGCGACTAGAAAAGAAATATGTAGTTAAAAGAAATAGAGTCGGTCAAGCAGCAAAAAATCCTGTTCACAAACAGTATGCCTTCATTAGAAAATGAATTATTCCTGGCATCTTCATGTCCTCCTACTATTTACTGCTTGCAGATTTCTTACAGCTGCGGCTTTGCCAGCTTAACTATTCAGCAAAGGGAGCTGTTGCCAAAGGACTGTGATCAAATATCTAGGCAACACTTCTTTCCATTAATCTCAAATGTTTAAATACCTTATGACACTAGCATCCCAATAAAATCTGAGTTGTGAGAGAAGAAAGAAAGACAAGATCAGCCATGCCCAAGAACAGCTAGTGCCGGTGCTACAGAGTTTTTGCTGCTGTGATGTTTTGTTGTGGGTTTTATGCCTGCAGTGCGAGAATGGATGTTACTGGATCTGGCGTAAAGTTAGAAGGCAGGGACACAGAGTACGTGCGCTTATGTGAAGCTGATCAAAGTTTCTAAACATGATTGAATCAGCAGTCGAATCTTACAGGGTATTTTGCATTATGTTGCCACGGTGGTTTTGGTCCAGCACTCAGAGCCCTAAAGATGGATTTCCTGCAGCATCAAGCGACAAGGCAGGCCAAACACCTCCCACACAGTTGTTTCATCCCCTTTGCTCAGGGTTGACACTGAAGCACTCCAAATTCCCAGTTAAACAAATATGTTCTTCAGACACTCTTAGGAAACAGGACTTTCCCTCTCACAAACACTATGTCTCTGCAGGAAGCAAGGACAACTTACCCGAAAAGGGAAAGTGCGTCACTTGCTATAACCCGCGATAGCAGGAAACTAACAAGATATTTCTGCACAGTACGTCTTCCTGAGCCCCAGTTTCCCAACTACTCCCTTGAGAAACAAGTTTCCATGTGCCATTTCTGGTATTTTGCACTTTGGCAGCCTTCACTGAAAGTTTTTGTAAAAGGCTGACAGAGCAAAGAGACTGTATTGACAAGCACATCTCCTGTCCCCAGTATGCAGTGATTATATGTGTTCTCACTACTGCTGCTTTTGTCAGTCAGGGTGATTTTGCTACACTTTTCACTTTTTCATCTGCCTCATCCTTCCCCACAGTCCCATCTCCATAGCTGTGGATCTTGCCCTACTTGTTGATGCTAAGAAAGAGAAGGACCAAGCTATAAGGTACAGGAATTACAGCTGAAGGGAGCAAGTAATACATGTGCACTTTCTTTTCCTTCACACAGACATGTGTGACCTCAAATGCAGTTCTGCAGGGCTTTTCTCACTGTCTTTCTATCCCCATCCCATCCTTATCTCCAGTCTTTTCCCTTTTGAGATAGATTCTCCATCGTCTTCTCCAGCGGGAAGCAGCCTTCAGTCCTGCCTAAGCTTCCAAGAAGTCTTGAGCTAGCTCTGGAAATGGATGCACACTAAATGGGGATTAAGTTAACTAGTTAGCAAGTTTGGTGAGGAAAAAGCAACAAATCCATGGTTTGCAGTTTACCTGCCATAAAAATCCAACAGTGAATTTTATGCAATTGCCTGAACACCTTCTGTCATTAGCTGGCAAACAATACAGTGCTACAAAGTGATCACAGAATCTGCTCACTGAACCATATCAAGTATGAACAAATTCCTAAATACTGTTATCGCTATTTCATGAAGAGTTAAAAAGCAAGATGCATTTTTTTATATACACTGTTTGCAGGTAGAATGTTCTGATAAGGCAGCCAGAGAATACTACCTTTTAGCTGAGAAAAATGATTTAAGGCCATCCAAAGTTAGTGTATTAATAAAAAGAGATAAATAATTTAAAGGTTTGTCCAAGGGTGTCAGCCACAGTGCAAAGATCAAGGAAGGTACAAATCTTTTAAGTGCTGTGCATATATCTATGATTACAAGCCAAAGGGGGTGAAACTTTTCACCACTTGCCCAGAACACAGTGTTTATGAAAGAAAATTCTGCTATGAATTGCTCTGGATACCTATTTTCACAGTGTTGTTTTCTTTAAGGTAATATTTAATTAACGATACCCTCTATTCCCCCTCACTGGAGCCAACAAATTAAAGCTGTATGATAAAGTTTACATGAAATGATGACTGCACCATAGCAATCATTTAGAAGCAGGACAACACTTTCAACAACTTTTGGGTAGTTGTGTGAGTGGTATATATTCTAAAAAAGAGAAAAGTATTTTCACATTTTGGGTCGTTTGATTAGCTAACTGTCAGGTCTATATCAAGAATTTTCCTAAAGGGTTATGTAAGTCCAAAATTTTACACTTCACACTTCATCACACAAATTTAGAACAAATATTTCTAATGACCTCAGTTTACTGAGGTAAGATATTGATAATTATATCACTAAACTCCCTCACATTTCAAAATCTGGTCCTGATATAGGTACTTCTGTGAATACACTGTGCCTTTGAAAAATTACGACCGCCTGTGATAGTGGCTAATCCACGGAGAATTTAGTTTCTAAAATATCGATTTTATTGTTTTAAGATGCTAATNTCGGAGATGTTCTGTAACCTACCACAGAAGAAGCAAAGAAAAATGTCCCGATTTTATCATCTGCTGCATTTATAAATGATTGTGACTACACAATACCTTGCATTCAAGGCAAGCATCTGCACCATAAGGAAAGCCTTAGATATCTTCAATGGAAATATAGTTCCTTTGAGGATCTTGCAGTCCATAATGTGTTCTCATCCTGTCATAGTCTGCAAAACTCACCATTCTCAGCTAGGGTTTTCAAGTGGGGCCAAGTCTGTGGCTGCAGGAAATGTGGATGGAACACAAGTGGGTGGGAGGTAAAGGAAGGGGGTGTAGAAGAGGTAGGAGACCTAGGAAACCCTGGCAGAAGTTGATGTTCAGCCTTCCCTGCCCTAAGTCTCCATGAGTCTTCACTAAGTCTTCACTGTAGAGGGGGAACACAGTCCAGTACTGCAGGGTGGACCTGGACATCAAAGCAGAATAGAGGGAGCAACTGAGACAGGCAGCTGCCTTCTGCCAAGGAGGAGGCAGGGCAAGAGGAAATGGCCTCAAGTTGCACCAGGGGAGGTTCAGGTTAGATATTAGGAAAAAATTCTACACGGAGAGAATAGTGAAGCATTGGAACAGGCTGCCCAAGGAAGTGGTTGGGTCACCATTCCTGGAAGTGTTCAAGAAAAGTGTAGAAGCGGCACTTAGGGACATGGCTTAGCAGGCATAGTGGTGATAGGTTTGCGTTTGGACTTGATGATCTTAAAGGTCTTTTCTAATCATATTGATTCTATGATTCTATGAAGGTTAAAAATCCTTCCTTCCTGGTAGCACACTCTGCTCCCTCACCCTCCTCCTGGGGAGGAAGTGTCCTCACTTCAAGGGAAGGTGGTGAGAAATGTGGTTTGTCCCAGTATTATTCTGCCTCCCAGCTTTCTTCCTGCTTATCAGTAGTTTGTTTAAGCTATGTGGTCCCTGGCACTCACAGAGGCAAAATAAGGGAAGAACAGAGAAAGCTGTGAGGAAGACATCACAGCTTTGAATTTTCCCTCTTTACACCGTGAATCAAGGAAGAGATCTGAAAAATCAAGTGTTAGAACTATTCCTCATTTTATTCCCAATCATACTCTTTCACTGCTTCAGCTTTCTCACTCAGAGCACAAATGTTTGCCTACCTATCTGCCTCATGTGCATGGAGATCTCAGTAGAGATCTTTATCAATTATGCTGAAAATAAAACTAGATAAATAACACATAATAATGTAATAGTAATAACAATAATACATAAATGTATTAGTTCTGATGTTGTCTACTTAAAAATCAAAGGGAAAATATCAAATACAGTAGATTTTGGCAAATCTAAACTAATCTAAGACCCTGCTTTACCAGAAGATTGGATCACATACTCTCCAGATGCCCTTTCCAAACCGGACTTCTCTACGATTCTATTATTTATAGTTCTCTAATGATTAGTAAACAGAGGAACATTTGATAGTGTAATAATGAATAATCATTTTTTAATGATCTAGCGTTTTCCTTCAGGAGTCTATGCTCGGTACATTTCAAAAAGCAGTGTATGGGTTACCAAATATTTTATGATATTTCAATAGAGCAGCCAGCTCAAATAATTTAAAAGAGATTTCAGGAAAAAGTTGTTAAAAAAATCCCCTCGTATTTATCACCAAAAATCTAACATTTTTCTTCCTCGAGAGCCATCATAATTCAGCTTCTATTTCTCTAACTTTCTTCTAAGCATTGAACAGACTAAAATAGAAATCTTATTGCTACTGTCACTGCATAAGTAAAAAGAAAGACCAAAGGCTGATCTTTACAGAATATCAAAGTAGAAGCTAATACATTTAAAAAGAGCAATTTCCACTGCACAATGACACAACAAACACCACCAAGAGTCATCTGCTCTGTCGTTATTAATATTGTGTACTTTTAATTTTGCATCTAATGATCTTAAGACAAGCTAGTCAAATACCTTGGAGAAGTACAAAGAAACAACAGTAACTTACTTAAATTCATCAAGGGCAAAAGAAAAAACAAGCGGTTAAAAGCAGTATTCCCAGACCTAATATATGGGTAATGAACAAATCACTTCCTCACTAAATACACTTTTTTACACAGGGAAAATATGCAGCTAGCATGTTATATCACAGTCAAGTCACTAGAATTAACCTATTATAATGTATAAGTCATCTTCATACAGGGGAAGAGATGATGAAAAAGGTAAAGGGCTGTTCAATGCAGTCGTGAACTGATGTTTGTGAGGAAAGTTTCTGCTGGCTTCTTTTTGCAAGTCTGAGACAGGGACAATCCCTGCTCCCTGTCAGCCTGTAGGAACTCTTATTTATAGCAGTCAGAAGACTTTTGATGCTGTCAAGCTACACTGTGCAGAAATACATGGGAAAATTATAATGCATCCCCTGGGAGTGCCAGTTATCGAGGGTGTTTCCTCAAGCCCTTCATTTCCTCCAAAGCTGTGGTCTAGGGAAACACTGTTGAAATCACAGCTCTCAATTCTCACTTCCATTAACAATGTTTATACCACTTTGGCAGTTTGAAGATGCTTCAAGTTGCTCTCATGCAAGTATAAGTAAGAATTTTGTTCACAGAGTTGAGGGGATGGTAAAAACATAATAGAACACATTAGAGTTGTGCTCATTTTCTACTTATCAACAATATAAAGTTCAACTGTTTGGTGTAAATTATTCAGTTGTCTTCTATGTCTTAGGCTGAAATTCCATTGAATTTCAAATGGTAAACTAAGTAACAGATCGGCAATCAGGACTTACATTTAAAATGTCAAAAAGACTGCTTCTGTCATCATCTTTTAAAATATATTATGAAAGAGCAGAACCAGAAGAGTGCTACCCAGGGAAAGAATCCAACTAAATTAAGATTTAGATATGAAAACTCACATAAATCCTAAATCCATATACATTTCAAATAAACAAGGTAGCCTTTTCACTTTCCAGGACTGCCCAGACAACCTAACCTCATTAAACACCTCCCCATCTGGCCCAATGCGTGGTCAGACATGCCTGTTTTGAGGGGAAATGGACAAATATCTCCCCGCCTGAGCTCTGCTGTGAGACAGACTGAGACAGGCAGCCCCTTTCCAGGCAAACAAAAAAAAAAGGAGTTCATGTTTCCCTTTTTACCGGTAAATACTCTCAATGCTCACCTGCTATACAAGTCTGTTCTGCTCTTCCCTATAATACACCTTGTCCTAGAAGATGGTTTACGGGACCATACCCTACGTGGATAAAGCACTTGCTCTTATTTTCTTGCGTATTCGGTTGACAGATGCACACCTAATGGAAGCAGACTGGAAAGCACCGCGTTCCTTATCTGCCCAGTGGAGAAAAGCATATGCCTGATTTAGGTGGGTTGGATGGTGTCTGGTAGAACTTCAAAGGCTTCCACTTCTTTCCTGTAGACACTATAAGGAATTTGAGGGTGTTTGCATCACAAAATCTCAAGGAGTCAAGTGCCTAAAATATAGATAAAGCTGTATCTAAATAAAGCATGTTTATCAGGAAGCCTGGATTCTACTCTCAATGAGCATTACTTCCAAACTGTCATTATTACCTGAGCATTTAATCTTATCTGTTCTATGAGGTTCATAATATAGCTTCAGAATTATTTGAAGAAAACAGTAGTAATCATAAACATCACTGAACAAGAACCTTTGTTAAAAGTTACAGTTACTTGTTACCCAGTGTGAAAAAACATAGGAATCTTTGTTAAAATTCTCATTTCTGAACTGTTTAATGATGACTAAGTCTTCATTTAGATTATTTCCTTTTGTTTAACCCAGACATCAAAGAGTCACTAGTAGAACCTGGCTATGGATTAAAAAAAAAAGTCCCACATTTGCCAACAGTTTTGGAAACAACTTACCTAGACATCAGATACTCTGACACTCAGCATTTCTGAATTTCAAACTTATACATTGCTGATGATTCAAAAACAGCTACATCAAAACAGCAGTTTAGTTTAGCATTTGCTAATGAAAACACAGATATTGCTATGCTCAGAAAGGTAGTCCTTCACTAGCTGCTTTAGCATAGAAATAAAGAGACACATCAAAGATAATACAGGTGCTGTCTCCCCCAAATTTCTCCTTCATTTTGTACTATTTGGTACAGCTTCAACACTATATTCTTTGATTATATGAAAATTTCCTTTCCAATCAAATTATTGTACATGTTTGGCCCTCATCATAATAAACTGCTTAACTTCTTTCTTAATGGGAGCTGTGTTTCCACCTCTCCATATACTGTTTCACTACTGTTAGCTGATGACCATGGGATCGTTAGTGCCTCATATTCATTATCCTCTCCTCTCTCTGCAGATATACATGGCATCCTAACTGCAGGACCTCCCCTTTTCTCTTCTACTTTCAGATACCTGCAAAGTCCTTCAAGAGCCCAGGTCCTCTTTCCCCAGACACACACAGAGACACAGCATGGAGAGATGCTGACATCATCCTACCCCAGAAGTCAATCCTCTTACTAAAGAAAAAAAAAATATATATAATGAATTTAGGGATGTTGACTACCATTTTTACATTTTTACTTTTATAAGCAAAGAAGTAAAGAAGTACACAAACAGAGGATGAAATGATATTGTATGGTATAGTCTAAATTATTACAGGGTACAAGCACTCCTTCTGAAGCTGTTATTTTTCTCAATGTCAATGGAGTATCTAAAGGAAGCAAAATGTAAAGCTTCCAATATAGAGGATGATATAGGCAATTTAAAATTCAAACTCATCAACTTAAATTCTGTTCTATACGGCATGATTTGAGTCAACTGACAATCATATGTCAGTCTTTGAAGACAAACTCACAGTGCTTGAAAATCTGATTTGCAATTGCTAATAATTTGGAAGTCATGCAAGCAATGTTGAAAGCAGATACAGGTATTAGGGCACAGGCTTCTGAAACTCATCACCACTGTGATTTAATTCTGGAGTCTCTATCCTCTGATACATCCTCACCTTCAAGAGTCTGAAGCATTCACAAAACAAGTAGCTAACTGGCATTATAATTACTTTGCACTGCTAAAAAAATCTACTGAAAACAAGATATCTAAAAGTAAAGGTCACTTTTCCTATTGCCTCCTTGAGATATAGGTAAATCATGACAAAATGAATGTTCTGGATACATTATTCTTAGGAGTGTTTGCTGGAGACACATTCATTTAATAGCACTTGAATTCCACCAAATTTAATGATATTTCTCTTGGTGAAAGAGAGGAAATTGGGACACCGATCATTTTACAAATGTTCAAACTCTGCTGCATTGCTTTGCTCCTGCTGTCTTTCCACCGTACTGAATATTATGTATCTATCAGCGATCTTGTGTAGGGTTATTTAACTCCCAAACCATCATTGTATCTCTACTACTGGTTCCAAAAGGGAGAGGGAGAGGGAAA